>JAECUM010029463.1:0-40816 GCA_016617855.1 Megalonaias nervosa
ATATATATATATATATATATATATATATATATATATATATATATATATATATATATATATATATATATATATATGAGATGGTTAAAAGGTTAAAGATTCAATACCATCAGGTCCAGCCGCAAAATATGGCAATGCTTAGAGCCAGATCAATATTCAACCACCCTTACAAACATGGTCAACAATTCCAACATCAGTGCTTGTATTAAGGTTTGAAAAGTATCACATTAACCTTGTTTGCGCATATTCCCCGTTTGACTGCTAAGATAAATGTGAACAACTACCCCGTGTTATTAGCATATATATTTTGTTAATTTTATTTTGTTTCAAGACAAAATTTAGAAAAGGTTTAGCGTGTATTTCTTCTAAATCACACGTCAAGGGTAGGATTAGACAGGAAGCATTCGGACACTCACTACGCTCACTTGCATAATTATATTCTGTTATCAACGAGTACAGGACATAACCAAAAATACAAAAATATAAAACAGATTGCCAACTGAAACAATACCTATGTTTCTGATAGAACTGGGACCTGAACGGGACCGTTTGCTTTTGAAACACATAACAAAGAAGTAAAAAAACATATGGATTTGATAAGATCAACTGCAACTGCAACTGCATTACGCGTATTCCACGTTAACGTAATACTCCTGGTGCTGTGGTGTTAGTTGTGGTAGTGCTTGCTGGTGCTTCTTAGTGATCCCTTTGTAATAGCGGGTTTGGATTTAGATGTAGGTCTCTTTCTCCTTTTCTTATATTTCTCCAAAGACGCTTGATACATTTCTCCGAAGCGGTTTTACTCTGCCAAAAATATATTGCAAAACACTAACAATTTTGTTTTCAATATTCTCCTGCGGTTGACTCTTCAAAGTTTCTCTAAATTCTTGTCGCTTTCTTGTTTCCTCTTGTTGTTGTTTTTGTTGTTGGTCTCATGTTTGCTCTGCTTTGTGGCGCTGCAAAAATGTTTTTTAACTCATCATTCTGTTTCTCCCTGAAATCTTCATAGAATGGTAAAGACGGAGAAGGAGCAAGGGGTGGTATCACAGATAAACGTATGGTGAAAATAAGAAAACTAACACAGCCAGGTTGAAATGATTTCTCTGTGGAGAAATGTTTGGTACATCATTCTCATTAGTTGTAACTTCCCTCGGAATATAAGAAGTATCCCTTGCAGTCATATCCGAACTCGAAGTCTGCATTTCAAACATGAGAAATTGATTTCGAGTTTGGTCGAATTTTGCATACAAGATGCCGTTTACCAGACATAGTGCAAACTGAAGTTCCACACGTTGTAAAAGTGGGAAAATGTCAATCGTCAATGTCTTAGTCTGCAGTTAAACCAAATCCCCACAAAGTATATCCTCCTGAATAATTGTCACAGGAAATGATGTGGTTATTGCAGGCTACTAATTCTCTTGTTATTCCAAACATAATTATGTATGATCTTATAAACAAAGCAAAACTTCTTGCCTCTTTATAATTGTCCTCGCCCCATTATTTAAACAACACTAATCTCTTGCCATCTTCATAACCCATACATTTTACAAGTAGAGTGAAACAAGACAAAAGACTAGATGGAGAGAGGGAACCAGAATCACACTCTTAAAGAAACAAACTATCATAACACACACACACACACACACACACACACACGCATATATATATATATATATATATATATATATATATATATATATATATATATATATATATATATATATATCCTGAGTTTTAATATTTTTACACCCTCGCATGCTCCTTTTTTCAAATTTGTTATCTGAATAGTTGATTAAACTCATCGATTTCCAGAAATAAATGATCGAATTGCTTTGATGTTCCCTCAAAATAATGAAAGAGAAACGGTATCTCTTTATACAAAAATACTTTGTGATCTAATTATTTTAATTCAAACAAAATAATGTTTGAATGATGTGTGTATCACATCAAAATAGTTATTAAACGCGTGACAGTAGTATACTGGGCCTCTTGGGACGTAAGGGGGCTGTTCGGATGTTAAACATGGTAGAATGATTATAGACCAAAGGGGGAATTTAGCATTAGGTGGCTATATTGAAATGTACAGGCACAACATGTAGTGTCTAATATTGGTCCATATGCTTCCCATGTTGATTCTGTCTGGCTAAATATATAGTAATGTAACATGTTTGTTGTATCTGGCCGGAAATGTAATAGGTGGAGTCTGAATGAACTCTAATTTAAATTTAAGATTCTCAGATAAACAATGCTACGGATATTCTCAGCAGCAAGTTCACATAAACATTCACTCTCGTATGACATGTTGTCTCGCCGATAGTAATTCAATGCCTGGTCAAATTTTCATTCATCACTTTGAACACAAATTTAAGAAAAACCACCGTAGTTAGACACACATACCTTGAATAAAAGGTGGGTCAGTTCACTTGTTGCAAAGTTTATCGTACCAGGAGTTATATTTTGTGCCAGAGAGTGTTTACAAAGCTGACAACGTTGTAAACTAAGACTAGATCTTCAACGACGTATTACAGTGTCATTATCTCTAGGGTAGAAGGAGCTTAATTAAGTTCCCTGGTATTTCTTTTCTTTTCACAGGTAATGATAAGTGACTAGTTCACACTAGAACTTTTCCTTAAAAGGAGATGTAAAGAAGGGCGATGGACGGGTACTCTCAGTGCTCTGTCGCAGGAGGGCCTCAGTGTGTTTGGTCTATAAAGAAGTCAGTGGAAGTAGGGAATGATCACTTATATCTACCTCTCTGTCAAGATTTTTAATTGAGTTGAGGGTTCATGACTTTTCCAGATACATTTCCATATTTTGTTTTGATTGGTCGTTAAACATTTGTCTTGTTACACTTGACTAGTATGACAGGTGACAATCATAACACCGTTCTGAAGCCAGGTGATTCTTTCAGCCAAGTCGCTAGCAAAAAAGAAGACTAGGTGTTGTTCCAATTTTGGCTTTTCACTAGATGTCTGTAAGCGCTGTTGTGGTTGGAAGATATCATGCCTCTATTCTTCATTTACGACTTTATGTTCCATATCTATCTTTTCTTCTTGTTCCTCTTCTTCTCCACTTGGTATCCGTGACTGTTTATTTTCTTGATAGAAAACCTCATCCCCAGCTATAATTATGTCACGTTTTATCATTTTAATAGTCTAGTACCCCTTCTCTTAAACTTGTTGGTTTTCACTCTGTTCCATTACTTTGTTTGAGACCATAGAGTCGTAACAATATAAAGCTATTGAAAAAATGGTTGAATCCAACATCAAACTCGTGGTCATAGAATCCAATAATTGATTTCACAAAGTGATGCTTACCGTGTTAAACAACTAATACATGGAAAATTATATGGTTCCTAAATGGAACGAATCAGAACGTGCAACTCAAACGGGTAACCAATAGGAATCAATGGATGGAACTTATAAACAAATATGATTGAAACCTGGATCTCCCTTCATGGATGATCTATGTTTAGAAATGACCAAGAAATGAACAATGTTTAATCTGCCACTAATAGTATCAACGTATATGGATTTACACAAATATGGATATGTTATGATTCTGTCAGCAAGAATGATCAAATTATGGAAATTGTACAAATACGAATGATGTTTCATGCACAAGTAGGATACATACAACTATATACATAGTTGTCACTCGTATAGTGATACTGAAAAAATTGTTTTGATTTTCACTAATGTAGTGATACTGAATAATTTAGCAGCGACCATACAACTTTAGACGTCCACTTGATGACCACAGAGTGTCTTCGGTCCCAACGCTGTCAGATTGTCAAAGAACCAGTACGCATGACCAGTCTACCGAAGGATCACTCCAACTCTGTTCCCTCAACACGATAAAAGCAATATCGTCCTCCGAACCAAACCAACGCCGCTACCGACATTATCATAGATTATACGAGACCTCACTGAGCCCTACGACTCCTTATCCACGATATCAGCTCCCCATCCAAACGTTCATCTCAACATACAAAATCGGCTCTGCAGCCAAACTCAGATCCCTAATTAGCTGAAAATATAGTGTCAAGAGCCGTATAGTATACGAGACACGGTCATGTGCAAATGGATTGATATACGTTACGTATGTGCGCACGTGAAATTATGTGCTATATATTAATTCATTAATCAGAATTAATGTACGAGTTTCTTACTAAAATACCATAATAACTAGATTCGTATATGAATCTGTATCCGACAAAAATAATCGTACAGAATTAAACAAAACAAAAACACTTTAACACTCTCGCATCCATTAAGACCTGCACAATTTAGTGCATTTGGGTGAGGGATGGTTGTCTGATCGTGAAGAAATGGCTAAAAATATTGTAATTGTAATGTACCATTTAGCAGCGAGTGTGCGAAAGAATAACTTCTATTAAAATCAGTTTCATACTTTTATGTCCACAGACTTTGATGAAGTGTACAGTAATGTGGAGTCTGTATGAGGTGAAAACGAAATGCCACTGACACCTATGAATGATCCAGTTAGTGGCGAGAAGTTGAATTTGAATAAAACTTGTAGAAATTGAACACGAACTCTTTTCTGCACACAAAGTTTGCAAATACAATAGATTCTAGTCAGTCCCGAACAATCTTGACCGTAGGTCCTAAGAAAAGTTATGAAGGCCTGTATTGGCCATATGCAGCATTGTATGATGACGACAATAACACAGTTATCCATGCATTTTGGTAATAATAATAATAATAATGACACAGTTTTAATCCAAAACGTTACGATGTTCCACCAAAATCAAGGGTCTGAAATATTCATCTTTAGGCTCATGTCTTTCTGTACATGCTGAACTATCTATTGTACCACAATTGGTAATTAAGTTCTCTAAACTTTATTAATTGTCGAATTTTTAGTTAAATCTATAACCACCTTCTTGGTATCCTAATAACGGGTTCAACGCCAAATGTGAAATCCAAGATTTTGGTATAATATTTTGCTCTGTATGTAGATCACCAGCCATATTATACTGGATCATTTTATTCTGGTTTCTAAAGCACCCATGTCTCTGCCAATGATTACACTGTACAACGATAAAAACTAATTTATCCAGTCCAGTGTTGAAATGGCATACAAAACCCAACAAATAACTAGTTATCACAAATGCATAAAAAGTCACTCAATCACAACCAATATGTACACACATAATTGTACATATAAGTGTAAACTATTTTTCTATACGTGACCCGTTCGGCACACCGTACAATCTAATGTAGAAACGTACATGGATATATACATAAATATATGTCATATTCAAGGTCCTTATACATGTTGCACTGTATTTCGTTTAACCCAACGATTAGTGACAATCGTGATAGCCACCCGAACAGAACGAAGAACTATCTTGTAAAGTATGCAACTTCTCGTACAACTTGCATGATCAGTGTGTAACTTTGACACTGTTTTATAAATTAAAAAGAATAGAATATAGAAACGTACACATTTAGGCAACATGGCTATTGTCATTTTCCCATGATGAAAAAAACTTTCATCTTTAAAAATTGGATTGCGTCCTATGATCTTAAGATTCTCTCTCTCTCTCTCTCTCTCTCTCTCTCTCTCTCTCTCACACACACACACACACACACACACACACACACACACACATTTTCTGCCACTAATATATCAATCCAGAAGAACATAGTACCACAATATCCAATATACATGTTTTCGACCTAATGGAATATTTTGTCACATTTCCCTTTCCTATCTCATGCATGACACAGTTCTCTCCTTGTTTTGAACATTCTCATATTTTGGGTAATTTATTTAAAAAGATATATCAACAGTACAAAGTTGATGATAAGTATCACTCATACTATCGACACTTTGATTGATAAATTACAGTATTGAAAACAAGCATTTACGTTAATACATCATCAACAATGATCTTTAGTAATTGTTAATTTAATAAAGCTCTACATGCAAACACTTCAGAGTAACAGTACGAAAACACCAATTTTAGTAATAGTCAAGACCGCATGGATAAAGTGAAATACATGTGAAAATCTATCGGTCGAATGATACAGAAACACAGAATTTCATAGTTTTGAATATTCTCAGAATACTACAACATGTATACGTGCACATTCGTTTACAACCACAGTCTACCAAATAAATTCGGACTGATTACAATCGTCATTATATTAGAATATTTTGAGATAATCGTTCATTCAGCTAAGACAAACAATTAGACTTTATCATTTATAAAAAAAAAAAACAACATCACTTTTTGGATATTAACATGTTTATCAACAGTCTTCTCAAACTGTTATTTTATTTTGTTTTTAAACAGTTACGCATTTATTTATGTAGTGTAATAGGATGCATCTATCTTTTATAACTGGCAGACATAACGGGCAAGGTCACGTCTTTCATCGTCTCCAATGTTAAGGTAACTCACTTTAGAAACAATAGCTATGGATGGACAACATCACGAATATAATAACTTGATCACGATTATGTTCGTGCCTTAAATCCAACTTTTGTGTATACAATGGATTTTACCTGTCTTATTAATCTGTAGCTCGTCATGGTTAATTGGTTTCAAGGAGATTGGCACGCTTCTCAAGGTGTATACTGATGTTGTAATTGGATAGCTGTTATGTTGATCTATAACTGTTATTTATATGTTTTGAATGTCCCAGCCGTTGCCGTCACACGAAGGAAGGATTGTTGGTGTTAACCATCTCAACACGAACTGGGTGATTCTGTGTAGTAAGGAATTAAATGGAGATGTGAGGATCGGTATGAAGGAACTACTGAAAAACTGTAAAGAGAAACAGGTTAGTATCATGCAATCTCGTATGAATCAATGCATAAATTCATTGATCAATCATCTAAGTAATACTTATGCGTTCTTTACTTTAATTATTTACTACAAGCACATTAACAAACTTTCTTCTCATTGTTTCATCACTTTATTTTTCTTTTTCCCTGTCTTTCTCTCTTACACCTCCAACCCCTTCCCCCCCCCCCACAAAAAAATGACGGAATTGGCCAGCAGCAAAATATCACCAAAAGACACGGTTCGCTATTGACTACGTTCAGCCCTATGCCAGATTCTAATGATATTTCATCCAAATGTATATATTACATGAGCACTTCATAGAAGAGTTTTATTTTTGTCATGCGTATTAGTCTGTATTCTGCCTTAAATGCCATAATGAAAATGTCACAGCTGGCCAATTAAATATTGTACATCAGCGTTCCAAATATATGAGTGACGTGTTCTGTTTGTGTTGCTAACGTGTTTACAAACATGCACAAGAGAGAAACATTTATTGCTCTCATTTCAATTTATATATATCAAAACTCTTATATTTCTTATTAGTTGTATTATTCCAAAAGTTTATTCAACATATCGAAAATATTCTAAGACATTGTAAGGCCTTGTGCATCAGGCGTCGACGGTTCTGAGTTGGATCATCCCGGAATCGTTTCCTTGTGAAATTTATCAATTCATACCAATGATTTATTTTGCTAATCTTACACAGACATACAGAGAGACAGATGGACAGACAAGTGGGGGGATGGTAACAGATATTTAAACATGTGTTCTTATTAACTCCCTTATTGCATTGGGAGTTACCCCCCCCCTTGGGAGTTGCTCGGTCAGTCATAAATTATTGTCGCGTTGTACTAATTCAAATCACACAGTAAGTATATAAGTATATGCAGACAAATTCAATAACTTTACGTTTTGAGTGCTATTTATTAAACATATATTTGTCAGTATAGATGCATCCTGGATAACAGTTTCGGTGTAGAGAAAACCATATGAGCGCAGCATTTTCTGGATCCATGTGTGTTTGAATTTCGCACCAAAGAGTCAGATGCTAATTGCGGTACTGAGTGTTCCAAACTCAAAGTCTGTTCAAGGAGTAAAGTTTCATCAGTAAAACTGTGCCTCGACTTTTCAGTTACAATTAGAATAAGCCTTCAAAAGATTATTTCACTAAAATCTAATTTTCGTTATCAGCAATCATGGCCAGTCAAACCAATATATACCCTATTTTACCTTAACCCATTTCCAGACTGCTTCCCATTTTTTAATATCATTAGTACCGTGAGTCCTTATGTATTATTCCTCGAATTCAAACAGGTAACTGAGATTCAGACCACCTTTGTTGCTGACTTATCAAGATTGATCGAGAAGTTACGAATGCATCAAACTAGGTTTTTTTTGAATTTGCATTTTTTTTTTTCTGTCAGACCTATAGTCAATCCAATAGATTGAAGTTTTTAATTTGCTAATATAAAGTGACGAACAAAGTGTATTATTAGTCTGCAAATTACTACCATCTGAGGCATATTTTTGGTTTTGCAGAAATGGCCATGTTGGTCCAATGAGGGTAAAGTAGAATTTTTAGAGTGGGTATATATTTCATCGAACAAATTTAAGAAAGAAACCTGATCGCATTACATGCCAATGCAGTATCGTTTGTTTTGTTTTTTTCTTTTTTCTTTTTTTTTTTCTTTTTCTGAGTGATAAAACATCTCCTGCAAAACAAACAACACGCAGACAAGCACAAGTAAACACACACTTTCTACGGACACACACGCATACACTTGCAAATGAACTGTTTCATGACGATAATAATACTAATGCACCAATACAATTTTAGTTCTTACCATTCGCTACATTTCGCATACATGACGGCTGTTATGTTCTTTATGTGATGTGGTTGGATGTTCGACCGAATGTGATAGCATCAATACAACATGTAGCAAGTGTGTTTGGAGTATTATTCTTCGAATTACATGAATTTACTGTTATTTCCAAACATTAAAATTGTATATACTATACAGCATCTATACGTATGTAAGCAGGTATGCACATTGTGTATTTCACTTTAGCTTCCGCTTTTAATCTGAATAAAAGTTTACCAACCCTCCTTAAAAGTGGAAAACAAGAAGTAGGCCTATGAAAGAAAGGAGACTTTTGCTGTGCATTACACTTACTTTTCTCTTTCAAAAAAAAAATGTTTTTGAAGACGACATAAACAATCAAATGCTTGACAAGACAAAAATACTGATGATTAGATTGGCATACAAACACACAAATAGATAGATAAAATAGGACGAACGGTCGGACTTATGAATAAAAGAAATACAAATCAACGGATCGGTAAACAGAGAACAAATGTGGTTTTACATTTTAAGAGTGTTTTCCTGTTAATATAATTAATATAATTAATATATAATTATGTATTTGTCTTTTCCAGTGACAATATATTTTTGAAATAACAGAGAGATTTTCAATGAAATTATTAGTGCGAGCGTTTTCACGTAATGCTTCAACATTTAATGATGATCCTTAATTATCAAAACGAATTTTAGCACGTTGTTCCATTTGATCGCCGTTTTGTATGAGCATGAAAGTTATTAATATGAACATAATTTATAACATTCTTAGAAATGTGTTCTTCCACCAAGGAGGGCTCCTTTTTCTATCTCACCAAACTTTAATGTTGATAAACTTATTGATCTCTGTTAACTTTATATTTCCTAATTTAAATATCTGGCAGCCTCCACATTTTCTTGGAACTTGTTTTTTTAACCATAGTCTATCAAAGTTCGTCATTTGCAATCCTGCGTTTATTCCAAGTGATCTTTGTATATTGAATAAAAGGGTGAACATGAACCATACCTAGGCCACCCTATGCAGCTAGAGTTATAAGTATCTTTTTTAACCCTTTCGGTTTTCCCTCTCCAATAAATGTTTCAAAACATATTACTTACATTTATTTGATATATAATAGAAGACTGAATAATGCCGACAATAAATTAATACATTTTCTCAAAGTCAATGATTTGATTAAAGTTATTTTGTTATATGGGACACATTTCTCCTTATCCAACAAACCAACATTTTTAAAGTTCTTTTAATTTCTTCGCATAATTTAATGCTAGCATATTGGCTAGGTTTAAAGAGGATTCTATTCCTAGAAGTCGAAAGGAAGAAGTAGACAAAGTGACTGCAATGCCTGGGCATATTATTTCTTCTGCGGATGTGTTCCTTCCTAGCCAAATGGCTATTGATTGTAATATATTACAATGTAATCCAGAAACTGATGCAAAATTATGAAGGTATCTGTGGTAGATCTGAAAAATTGTGGATAGCCATCCAATAGTAAATATAAATCATCCGCGTGCTGACCCAATTTATATATTTATAAAGATCGAACTGTTTCAACATAAAGCATTTTTGATGCATTTTAATAGATAGTACTTCACCAACTGTACAACGTTACCGCTATCAGGTTTCAACCCATCAACATTGAATCGTTCGCAGAAAATAAGCAATTTTAATGTTTTGAAAATTAGGAACAATTTGAAGAATATAGATTTCTGCCTCACGTTAATAAGAACCACATACAACAATAAAGTCTTAACTGAAAACGAATATGTCTCAAGGATCTGGAATAATGACTTAGTGAAATCATTACGCATTCATTCCATTATTCACTGCTCATTTATTCGCTCTCAATATTTCTCTGATACTTATCCATCTCGTCCGCATCATCATCGTCATTGTTGTCATGGATTTATAATACTACATAACAACGAAAACATAACAAAATATAAATATATTTTCATATACCTATTTACCTAGCTAACTATCTACATACAAACGTATTTACTCACAAACATGTATATACACATATAGGGCTAGAGCCATCGATCCATCGATCTATCCACATATACATATAAACATCCATCCATCCATCGATCCGTCCATCCTTCCTACACATGCAGTATGCATCCTTACATGTGTGTTTTTTCTAGCCATCCATACATTTTCACTATGTTGACCATATTGTAATGAGATACTGTAAAACGCTACTACATACATGCATGTTTACATTTGCTTGTGAATCTGTTCCTGTGGGACATGTCTCTCCTTAATTTTAAAGATGTGTACACGTTTTAACTTAGAAATTTGGGTTTTATTTTTGTACAGTTGTTTTTGTTCTTTCATCTATGCAACATTTTACGGTTTTTGGTTGTAGCGAACACATGGCACAAATGATCTATTATTGTGTGTGCGATATTGTCCACATCAGAACAGGTATGCATACCTGTTTTAGTGTCACGATTTTCTATATTTGTTATACGACATTTAAATGACTGTACGCAGTCAGATGTATGTACCGAATAGCTTATCAGAAAATAACAGCATTTAAAAACTGGCATGCAACTACTGTTACTGCAAAAAGAAACTGTGAAATAAGAGTATCTTCATAATTAAATCAACTATGCCGCTCGTGTAGACTTGGGAGTAAGTGAATATCATATTAGCCCTGCATTAGATGAAGGTTCAAAGCACCATTACGGTGCAATTAGTATCTACAATAATCTACAAGTGTTTCAAGAATGTAAAGTACAAAGATCTGACATACTGTTAGACGTAACCTCGTATGTAAACTATTGTTCCGGATACAGCCAATTAACACTTCTAAATCAGTTTTATGACCAAAATTGTATCTAGTGTTGGTAAGCATCGAAAGGAAAGAGAAGGTTTACACAAGTTCGTCCAGAAAATAGTAGACAGTATGACACATGCAGGAAATCAGAGTGTTTAGAAAATGTGCTGATGAGCTCTTTATAGTTACACATTTTAGAAATCTACCATACAGAGGATCAATGGTATTGTTTTTTTTTTTTGCTTCCCGATGGAATAAATTCACATTAAATGGAACAATAATTTCTAATTAGGTAACTTGCGTCAAACTGCAACTGAATATGTTCTTCGAGAAGGTTACTTTTAAAACAATATAATTCAATTTGTCTGAAAATCAGTTGAACTATTTATTTAAATTTGGGATGTAGACATGTTCTGATAGAATATTTTGGAAAACTATATTTCCTCTCTCTGAACAATAGCGCCTAGAATTCCATTTTGAATTCGGTATAAACTATTTAAGCTTTTACCTCTCTCTTAGGAAGAATTGTCACAGTTCCGTTTGCTGTAGTATAAACTATGCTGCCCTGTCCTAGAAAACCATGTACAAATTAAATTAATTTCACCAAATCATACATATACACATTTGTGTGACATTTTAAAGCAATAACCACAGTAATTATGTCATAACCTTTAGAGACAATTGAAAATCTCGACTGTATGCGATATAAAGACTCCAATTTTCAGCAACTTTCACATGGTTGAAATTTTATTTAACTAATGTCTGAGGAGTTGCTATAGCCGGTAACACGATGCATATATATTGTAGCAGAATAAGAAGTTATTTCCATTTCTCCCCCAGAAGAGCAAATAAATCGGATAGCAATTTTTTTCCTGAGTCATGAAACCTTGACTTTTAATTAAAAGTATATTAATACTGTTTCTTTTAAATTTAGACCATATGTATAAAAACTTAGTTAACTTTCCGAATCCGTATCCAAGCTTCAGATTATAACCTTATGACATACGAACCAAGTCCATCACCTTGTTTGTAGTATTGTAATCCAATAACAGCCTTCCTTTCCGCCCCATTCCATCTCTTTGCTTCAACACTACAACCCGATAAGGACTTTTATTCTCCAATGCATTCTGAATATAATTACATGCTCTTGGCATACGTGATAACCGAAGCAGCTGTGATAAGACACACAATGGAAATCTATTTTAGTTATAATCTTTCTTCCTTTATCATCCTGGATTTTATTACATAAAGGAGGTTTATTTACGTATCGTAACACTAGGTGTTAAGATACGTAAATAAACTGATTTAAGTATACAATAAGACTATTCTAGAATGAAAATATAGCAGGTTAAAACCATTTCTTTAATTTGTTCATATACTCGAATGTTTTGCCGTGCTGTATGATATGTCTGTTAAATTTAAAGGAAGGAGATCATAAATAGCAAATAGAGGACTTTTAGTGTCAATAGATTGATAAGGTACTGTCGACAAAGACATACAGAAATCCAACAGTACAATCAATGACCTCTACAAGAGTTTATGTGTCTAGGCGGCTGGGATCCACACATCTTGGGATTCAAGGGATATCAGCTTCTATAGCTAGAGAAAGCAAATTAACACCGAGAATACCCGCAATAAGTGTACTATCAACCAACATAAAAATGAAAGCTATACCATGATTAAATATAAATACTTCAAGAGGAAAAAGTAGAACTGTTTATGCTACATTTTCTTTAACTAGTACTAAACAGTATTATGGGGGGAGGCCTATGGCCACAATGCACTATTGTTACACGTAATTTATCTAGCACTACAAAGCATCATGTGCAAAGTTCCTGTATCATCATAAATTATTTTTCGAATTTCACGCAATATATCAGATTGATATCTTCTACATGTATATGCATTATTCATGCATGTAAAATACTGGAAACGATAGGATTTACATGACAAGCAGTTTCTTGGAATATTTCACCCAATCAACATTATTACCGACCTTCCTTCAAGGATGAGTGATGCGATCTCCCAATATGAAGCTTGAAAATACATTTATACAAAAAGGCTGCCCCCATCATAGTTCCTTGGATGATTTAATCATGAAACGTAAGAAAGGTATGACCGTATGATGGACGGATGGACATGATTAGCACTGTGTGCCATACCACTTCATGTTGTAGCTTACAAATGAATTACAAAATGGAAAATCCACTGTTTATGTTAGTACAAAATTGAATACAGCTGCTCGTTATAACGGACATTGAACCCACACAACATACAGGTTTTCTGCACAACATAGATCTTCCACAAAGGTAATCATCTGTTCAAGAACATTATTATTATCGTGGAGATACAGGGCGATAACTACCAAGGCAAATAACGGGGAAATGTTGTAATGTTGACTAATGGTCGAACTTATCACGTAGATGGAATTGTTATTGATTGTTTATATCAGGAGTTACGGCGGGGGAGCTATTCACAAAGATTTACTATTTAAGTAAGTTCGAATTTAAAAAAAGATTTGGATTGTTGGTGGGATGGTGGTTAATTGTATAAACTTAGAATAAAGCATACTTGAACTGGAGCGTGAAACTGCATTAGATCCCAGCTCACCTTGCAAAACAGGGACGGTCTCTTTTTATATAGTTTAGTTGATTGGTTGATTGCTGTTCATCAGTTCATCACCATACCAAAAATATATCGTGTTGAGGCATTTGGAGTAGAGTTCCTTGCCGAGAGACATACCGTTGAGGCCGACTCTGTTTGGACTGGCCATGATTGAAATTAGCCTCGTGTGATTGCGAGTCCTGCATGTTAACTACATAAACACTACTTTATATTTAAATAGGACAATATCTTCCAGAAAAATTTATAAGTAGTAATCTTCTTACTCGAAGAAAAAACAGCCATAACTGCCCATAAAGTTGTCTCGTTACAATTAAAGGGAACTTTTCGTCCACAGTATTTGTTCCCATCGACACAGTGTTGCAGACCTATAATCAACAAATCTTCTCACCCTCATTTAGAATGTTGCTGCGGTTTTAGTAGTAATAACTTCAGTATGAAAGTGACAGTTGCATTTTCAGAAGTGAATTGAAGCAAAGATCAAAATAACTTTAAAGTTCTCGTCTGCTGCTCTTCAATTTGCTACTTTGAAATCAAACAGCCAGGTAATAGATTTTAATTATCTGTATTTAGTTTTTCACCCTTTGACTGCCACTGTGAGCTCAATCTGTTATGCAATTTCTCGCATACATCGCACTAACGATAGTATCGCCATTGCACAGAATTCTTGTCAGTCTAGTTACCGGAGAGAGAGAGAGAGAGAGAGAGAGAGAGAGAGAATTCATTTATTTTCTTTCCTTGTGTTTATTTTAGGCCATTGGTTTATTCTTTTATTGTTCTGTTTGAGGTTTGGCACGTACAACGGAAAAGGAAATGTAAGGTTACCATTTGGATCTAAACACCATCTAGAGTCGACACGAAAAGAATCGACTATATGTATGTATGTATGTATGTATGTATGTATGTATGTATGCAAAAATAAATCAACGTTGTTCTCAAATTTTTAATTTGCATTGGTGTTTGCAATAATCACTGGAACAATGTGGTAAAATTTGACGATCAGGGACATATAAAGTTATATTTCATCTGCACAAGCAATTTATTTGGTGCAAACTCATCAGAGTAGCGAGTTGGTCCTGCCCAGGAACGCCTCCCGCTAACATACCCTTATAACGTATGTGATTGTGATAACACAGACTACCAGTCTTCCTGCAACATAATGTTAGTGTTTCTCAACAAAATATTAACAGTTTTATTAGCATAAGGAAAAACAACTTTACCAAGAAAATATCACCATTAATACCACTTCAGATTTGAACACTTATCTGAGTTTTAATATGAAAGATATATAATTGATAACACCACCTTTAAATGGTCATTCCGTAACCTTCAGCTTTTAATAGCAGTAACATGTTTTCATTTTCTATGTAACATAAAACGAAACTTCTTGCGTAAAGATCAAAACTGTTTTGAGCATTTTTTTTCTTAAATAGATTTTAGACTATTTTCTACACAATTGGTGATATTATAGTTTGATAGGAGATATTGTATTATATCAGAAATTGTAGACAACCTGCTTAGACTTGAAATTATAAAGTTCATTAATTTAATATCAAGTAATTATTAAGACAGTAATTGACTTAGTGATGCTAAATATCATCAGTATTGGTACATAATGATTTATAAATCCCTGAATTGTTCTCACTAAAATATTCATCTAGCGACATAATCAGAAATTCAGTGTGTTTTAGACGACATAGGAATCTATTAGATAAAATTTGTTAAACCATGTCTGAAACTAATTTTTTCAGAATTCAACATAAACTATTAAATTTATGCTACACGGAGCTTGTCATTTTAAAACTTCAGAAAATGTATACTTGCATCAATTACCCTCCTCACCCTCGTTTAAATTAAATCTTGGATCAACCAAATAACCTCAGAATTCATTCTTGATTAGTTTAGAGGGAATAAGAATCTTTAAGCTAAAGGTACTTAAAATACATCTGAAATTAAACGTTTAAAATTTTCATTGCGTAATATATAAATTTAATAGACTACTCTTATTTCTTTTATTTAAGGTGTCGTTGCGGATGATCAGTAAAGTAGTTTCAGTAACGAAATGTGAATTACCTTTCAGAATTTATGTATTACAAAGAGTTAATTTGAGTAAAAGACAATTTAAGTTAGGAGCATTCCAATAAGCTAGTCTGAATACAATCTTTCTGCTGGTGTTTTATTGTCTTTTATCCCGCTCTTCATCATTTTCATCCAAAGTTTTTCACTGTGATTTCAATGTTTATATCATATCTCGCTTTCTAAACTGCATCATCAATTGTATTCACAGTATAAATTAATTGTGCCTTTCTATATAATGAGGGTGTTTGGAAAGGCTGAAATGGAAATGAAACGTTTTCACTGATATATACAAATTAGCTGGGGTTTTTTCAACATGTAATTATATCTGAAATTTATCAGATGTATTGCACTTAGGTTCCTTATTAGTATTATATAAAATAAAATGTGTATCAGTATGATCTAAACAACAGCAATTTAGGGGCCATTAATGACAAAATAAGGAATACTTATTATTGATAAGTTGTTTTTGGATTAATCTTACGTTTGAATGCCAAATTGATGATTTTCTAATCGTATTACTCCGAGTATCCCTATTCGGATATTTCACTTCCGAGTACAAAGGTATATTGCTCCAGTGTTGAAAGCAATATAAAATCACCATAACATCTTTAATGCCAAGGTGTTGTTGTCTTTCTATCCATAAACTGACATGGAAATATCTTTAATCAGGTTCATTCGTGATATATTTAGTTTCGATATAGCTGTAAAGCAGGCTTAGTGTTTCCCCATACAGTAAGATGCTCGCCAGAAAATAACTATGATATAATATTTACTGAAAATAATTGACTTTTCAAAAATGTTGTTGTGGTCCGAAACGTATTTTCATGGCCAATAGTTATTCCATAAGTCTATTAATTGTTTGAGTGTCATCGTGTTTGAAGTATAAACGAGTATTAAGGGACGGGGAAAATGTCTCACCTTGTGATGTTTGGTTGTGTATCCATGTCGGTCACACGATAAATATATTTTAGCGGCCAGCAGAATGTGAGTTGGCATATTACTATGTGTATTATAAATATAGAATTCACACATTGTCAGAGTATTGGATATAATGTGTTGGTACTTTGTTAAGAGAAAATGCATATAATCAGGTGTAAAAATGGTAATTTTACAACATCCTAATATACATCCTTTACCTTTATAAAATATCGATATTTGTCACATTTGCCATCAGCACATTTTGCAGATTCACGCTTTTTATTATTACTTTCAAAATAATGAAGATTAGTTAAATTGCCCTCAAGTAAATTTTCTCGGGCGCACGCGCTTGAAGGAACATTGCTTAGACAGAGTGTGAGAAGAGTTGTCACCACAACATTCTTATGTAGATACTACTACTATTACTACCACTATTACTACTACCACTACTACTATTACTACTACCACTACTATTACTACTACTACTACTACTACTACCACTACTACTAATACTACTACTACTACTACTACTACTGCTACTACTACTACTACCACTACTACTACTACTACTACCACTACTACCACTACTACTACTACTACTACCACTACTACTACTACTACCACTACTACTACTACTACCATTACTACTACTACTACTACTACCACTACTACTACTACTACTAATAACAATAACAATAAACCTATATTGTATGGTACTTTTTGTTCTTTGCACTGTCCTAACCGAACAGTAAATGAGATAGACTACAGATTAAGATAGGTAACTGTAAGGAACCAATTTCATTGTGAAAACAGATTATGTTCATCTATATTTGCCCCCCACCCCCACCCCACCCCACTGCCCGCCCCATCAACACACGCGCATACCATATTAGTGTCTCGGGGTGTTAACACTGTCTAAACGATTCATAACGCCCACTTACTATAAGAGTTCAATGAAGAATAAGAATACATGTACAAATACGCTCATCAAAGGTATTGTATACATTTATCTAAGTTCGCCTACTTGAGTGACATACGAATATATCACGGGATTCTATCTTCAAATTAGATCCTTATACACACATCACACATGTGGATAGTTGGAAAATGCATCTTTATATGGCTTTCAACTTTCTACGAATATAGGACAAAGATGTCAAATTATACTTACGTCTAAAAGAGCGATATATAAGGTTGGGTAAGAACATACGCGGAAGATGATGATCTTATTGTTTGCAATATTCATTTTAAGATGTATGTATCTATATATATATATATATATATATATATATATATATATATATATATATATATATAATTTCATTGTTTTCTTACAAAGAGAGATGATTAACAGACTGAAACATATTCATGCCAGTTCCGGTATGAACAATACCTCAGGCGCACAATAGATCGCGTATGCACTGTGTTTGCTAAAAAGTCCCATACAATATTTGTATAGATGAAAGAATAATATCCATCAAACACATTTTAAAAGACAAAACCTAACGGGCAAGGTTCAAATCGTTCTCTTTGTCGGGGATTCTTGTGGATCATATATGAAATAATGTCTTTTATGAGACCAATTTATTGAAACCAAGGCTTACCACCGATATAAAACACTACCATAGTATTCTGTTCGGCCACATGAAACAATGATTTTTTTCTCTAAGATCCACTCTGATAGAGAAACATGTGACATCAGTCTCTTAACTTGTGTCAGAGACCTGAATATATCAGTTTCATTTATTCCATATAAACGTATAAGTACCTGATTTTTTACCTGATGATGATTTGCTTTCATGTGGCTAAATTTCACAGGAAGTCCAATCAGTCGTGATTCCTTAACTTGATAGTTTCAGTTATAAATTCGACTCATACAGAAACTCGAAGATTAAACTACATAAAATGTATTTCAATACTGTATTTCATATAAAAGTCCCAGTTGCAGTATGTGGGTATAAACAAGTATAAAAAAATGTGAAATCTTTGTAAAATGAACTGAGTTATGGTGCAGGTAGGTATGCTATGTAAATTTGAATACATAGATGAGACTAAAGTTTGCTAGTTCAATAAGTGTATCTTCATTTTATTACAATTCACGAGGTACAAAATGTTAATTATTTGGCCTGTTCATTATGCATGAGTATGTATGAGTATACAGTATGAGTATGTATGAGAATACAGATTGTGGATCATGACTCACACT
Source organism: Megalonaias nervosa (assembly GCA_016617855.1). NCBI lineage: Eukaryota > Metazoa > Mollusca > Bivalvia > Unionida > Unionidae > Megalonaias > Megalonaias nervosa. The sequence continues at coordinate 19,282 of JAECUM010029463.1, forward strand.
TAGGTTGTGGACTTACCTCTGAGTCATACCTTGGAAACAGTTGAGATCCACACCTTCTAGCGATATATTGGTTGAAGTACATGATAAGAAGTCAAGCATATTTCTACTACATACCCTGAGGTAGGAGATTTGCTCTTGTGCCTACAAGTGTATATAGGTTTGGAGGGCACGATGAAAGAAAATTAGATATATATCCAGCAGCACAGACCCTAGGATTTGGAACTTAATCCTGGTTCACAACGTGTAAATTTTTTAGATCTTCATCCTAGAACAACATATACATTTGATGGGCACATATACATTTGATGGGCACATATACATTTAATGGGCACGATGTATGTATGTATGTATGTATGTATGTATGTAGTTATCTATGTATCTATGTATATATATATATATATATATATATATATATATATATATATATATAGAGAGAGAGAGAGAGAGAGAGAGAGAGAGAGAGAGAGAGACTGTCATGATTTAACTGTTTAACTTTTATTTGTACTAACAACTGAAGGATTTAGCAATAAACATCTAGTATTATTGAAAATGGTAATATACATCAAAATATTTGACAATCGTAATTTTGAGAATAATATGAGAAAACTAATATTGTCCATTTAATTTTTTGCCAAGCTGTAAGTATGTATTTGTCTCCTGTAATTATAATGTAAGCAACATATCATAAACACAGCATTGGTAGCTACATTTTTGTAACATCAATCACGCTTCGAACGAAGTATTCCTGGTGGTAGGTCATTCCTTAGAGACGAGTGCCTTGTATTTCTAAACACACCCGTCAAAGAAACGTCACGAATTGTATTATTAACAATTAACACATGTTCTACATGAAATCGGCATCAATACAATATATGAAAAAAGGACTGAATAGAGTCTTCATTCCGACCAAACTCCCGAGGCTAACTTTGGAACTTAATGTCGGTGAATCCCGGAAGCGTACAAATATTAAAATCTAAATTTAACTGCTAACTTAAAATATAATTATTTAATCCTTATTTGTTAAAAGTGCCTTTAAAAAGTTAATATTCACATTATCACGCCTCCACAAGAAAATACGTGACTGGACTAATCATTGACGACAGTATTGAAATGGCACATATAATAGATGAAAGAAACTGTGGCCATTTATGTAGTGGAATGCGCTACATACAAACACTTAGTAAAGGTGCTGATATGTGTACTTTGCAGAGACCGCACGGTAAAAAAATCATGCCTCCTTGTCGGTAAAATAGCTCGCTCGCAAAGAGCTACTGTTTTATGAATTTTACCAAGACCACCAATATTAAATATAATCTCTCTTTCTCTCTCTCTCTCTCTCTCTCTCTCTCTCTCTCTCTTATAATCTGAGAAGTGTTCCAGCCGCTGGTGCTTCAGAGAGAGAGAGAGTGATACATAACACACGTAGTATCATACGTTATTCATGTATCATCTATCTTGCATTACCTTACGAAGAGAGAAACCCATAACAACCAGATCTAACATACAATTTAACATCAAAAGAAATAACTATTTGGGTAAGCTCCGAGAAGCGTATTTAGTCAAGTTCTATTTCTGACAGCTTCCATAGCAACCATTAAAACTTCATTGCAACCAGGTGGAAAATACATGTTTTCACATCTCTCCTATAACTACACTCTTAACATTTTATTAAGGTATTAGAGGAGATATTAATTGTGTCAAAATCTACAAACAAAGGCTTACATATTGGCATGATAAGGAAGTGAGGAACTTGAAAACCACTTCATTTTGTAGTTGTCAAACTTTCGATAAATGTTTATTGTAACATATTTTAGTTATTGTTGTTTCATTTTGTGTCCAATCAACCAAGCATGTTTGACATAAGCCAGGTCTAAACTGTAATATTTTTCAGAACTATTATATGCAATTTAAGTCAAAGTATGCAAATAAAACAATATTTTTATTTTACAATTTTCCGCAATTGCTGTGTGTTTGGAGAACACGAGACAACTGATTATCTTGACAGAGGTAAGTGGGAGGCTCAAACGTATTTTAGAAAATATATATTGTCAGAATACATTTGTATCAACTGTCTCTTTCATACATTAGCGTTCAAACTATATATTCCAGCTAGTGGTCATAGTGGTCATGGAATTGAATAACAATAAATATTCTTTGTAATTCTATTTCACATGCTTTATTTGATTTAGATATATTTATTTTGTCTTTTGTACCGTTCGCGTTTTTACCACAACTGATTGACATTTGTGTAAATAAATAAACTTCTTCAAGATCGCTGTAAAGATGCCTAAATAAAGTTTTATGTCGGCAATCTAAATATTTACCGTCAAATTGATTAACCATTTGTTGGCTTAAATCTAGCTCTGTTCTCTATAAGTTCTATCGGTGTTTTAACATCGTTGTACTTTCACCATATAATGTTCACAAGATCTACAAGTTGTACATTAAATTTAGCCTTATACACCTATTTGTATTTACACACATCAGATATGTAGTTTAGCCCTCTTCATACTGCAGTGTTCTAACCAACTTTCTATTTGGGCTAATCCTGATTATTTCAATATTATTATTATCTAAATCAATCTCTATTTCGTCATTTTTTGTGGAACATGAGATATGTAATTATTTATTCATAAGTCAACACATTACTCTTTTGAATATTATTTTTCAACACTACTAGCATTGTTCACACTTCATTTTGCACTAAACTTGTTGCCAGTTAGCATTATGCGTTGAAACTCATTGTTGATTTCATCCGACACTTATTAAATTATATTACCTCACTAAAAACTGTTGAATTCAGTACAATACCGCTTTTACCTTGTGGATCTTCCGTAAAAATCCGTAAAAATCAAATTATTATTTTGTGAACGTTGCTTTTTTTCGTGGCCTGACTAACCCACTAATCATTTAAATTCTGGAAAACAATATCCTTGAATTCATCTTCAATGCAGACTCTGAGGGATATTTCGCTCTGCCTTTGGCATATGCACTTCAGCACATCTTTGGTCTGCTACTGCAATCATCATTAACTGTAAATGCAAGCTTGTTTGCTTCATGGTTTTTGGCTTCGTAATCCTGTGTTGTTGAAATTACGAAACTACTAATCGTTTTCCCTCCTGTTTACTTTTTGCATATATATATATATATATATATATATATATATATATATATATATAACGTAGGTATTTATGGCTGTGTTCATTTCTAGTTTTAAGCTATATGATTACTTTCAAGCTTGTTATTTGAATCAACAATACTACATGTTAGCTATCACCATATTGCTGGAAATACTACTGTAATATTACCACCAAGTAAATTGAGTTTAGTCTCACGTTTGAATCAGAAATATGTTGGTAAAATCTTATCTTGCATTGTAGGAGACGTCGCACGAAAGTATTATTTCAGTTAACCTTTAACACGCCACTGGACAGTGGAATGAGACAACTTAATACATGGTCTGTTCTGAACGGTAAAACCTAAGATACATATCACATAAGACATGATATTTTGATTCAGTTGGTCTATTCTTTCTTGTATCGAACTATTGCTTGTTTGAAAAAATAATATGATCTGGCTTATTTCCTCATGGGCATTAATCGTTTTGTTATACATGCCATTTGTCATTTTGAGATCAAACTCCCAAGTAACTCCAAGCGACCTCACCACCACATTTCTGTGTCTTCTCGCATCATTTTCTAATGCAGACGTTAAAGGATCTCTCTAAGAGATTTTACCATATAGCGATGATATATTTTTATCAATGATAATCTGCTAATACCGATATTTTAGTTTTGGAAGCTTTGAAGCTATTAGAGATTATGTTTAATTCTTGTACATCTATGATACTATTATCTGAATTAAATGCTTGCTCACCGCATGCAGGTATTAAACAATCAAACAATTTTTTATTTCAATATATATGAATATACAAATACCTATTTTGCCAGCTGTGGCACACACCTGTATATCAAATGCCATCCATTTGATCAATTAAGTTACTTTTTTGCCGAATTTTCAAAATGTAATTATTCAAACAAGATAACAGAAGCGAAAACATGTCTGAAGAAGAAAGATAAGGACACTTGATTGCAGTAATCCTCTAAAGTGGAAGTTCATTATTTAATTGTCACAAATATTTCTATGTCAACTAAATAATAAAGCATATTACATTTACTGTTGTGTGTTTGTTTGTCTGCATAGTGATGATCACATTGTTTTTATTTCCCATAGTATCTAATTTTATTTAGTAGCTTTTGAATTGTTTCAGAATTTTCTGTCATATTTTTCCTGTATTCTTTATTATTTACGCACTGACGAAAATTACTCAGAGTTATAGTGCAAGTAAACAAGAAAACATCTAAGGTCGTCTCTTTATTTCTTTACCTAATAATATGCAGGCGATCATTCATTTCCTAATTATTTGATTATAAAGATTTTATATCTCTCCTTTTATATCTATAATTGTTTACTAGAGTAATAATTAAAATAATTAATTTGTAGAAGATTCACAAGGATCTAGAAATTACATAAGATTTTTAGATTCTTGTTTCATTTAGTGGCATAAACACAATCAAATTTAGTTCAGTAGTAAGGGATGTGGAGCCATCAATTATCAGCGAATTTGCTACGAGAAATAACGCGAATGTTTCACGTCTGTACCAGTTTGTTGTAATCAGTAACATATGGTTATATAGACTCTATCTTCGCATATGGTTTAGCTCTCTGCACGAATGTGATCAATTCTGAAGCAAGATTGAGAGAGAGAGAGAGAGAGAGAGAGAGAGAAAGAGAGAAAGAGAGGTGGGGGGAGGGAGGTAGTACCGGGCGTCTTTGTTTATCAAATACATCAAGGGTTTCAAAAGTAACACAAAATTAAATATACTGTCGGTAACAAATTTCCATATAAAGAAATTTATCTAAAACTTCGCCCAGATGGTTCTAGTTTACTAAACCTATATGGTTCTTTGTGCCAGGAAGTAAATAAAAAATTAATACATTTTGACCTATAATTGTTAAGATATAATTTGGATTCAATGCTGTACCTATTCAACAGCCGTTACCGAGGATTTCAGGAATAATACATGAGATTGCACATATAAAACGTGATGCAGAAATTATAAAAGAATTTCAGGAAATACTAGGGGCAAACAAGCATAGTTACATAATTACATATTAAAACGTATACTCTTGCTTTGTACATTTTGCTTGGATTCTTGAGAAAACGAATATCGTTGACTTTTTCCCAGTTACGTTTAGCTTCGTCCCTAAAGTAAACCTCGCTGTGGCCCCAAAAGATATACATCTCTGAAGCACCGCCCCCACGGGATGGGTCCACGGTATATGTACACATTCATAGGAGGTTTTGTAGGCTTGCTATATGACGTCACAATCAGTCATGCGCGATGGAGTGAGCGTCGATTCAACGGCCTTTTGATGTGATTAGACGTAAAATAGTTGTATTTAGTCCCCATTTTCTGCTAGATACTTTTGTAGTTGTCCGGGTCATATCTTAATTAAGCTATTTCTGTGTTTTACCGGTACATGTAGATATTTCTTTTGCGATAATATTGAGTATACCAGCAACACCGACAACAACAGAGACACCGATTCCAACCAATGGTGGTATCACGCGCGTCACTGATAATGTGCTGATTAAGTTAAACTTCGTTGTTCCAGCGACCAGCGAGGAAACCTCGTTTTACAACATTGTCGATGACGATGATACGTCTGCGATATTTAATTTTGTTTTAGCATGTGCTCATCGATGATTTCTTCCAGCGACGCATTCCACGCACATGCTTGATTATACCGAAATGATTGTGTGGGATTCATTATGGTATATACTAAGTTACCAACTGAGTAGTTTTCGCGAAGAATTCCAGACACGACCAATACGTCGTTGCGGTTAATGTTTTGTCTTCTGGATCACTGTATTTTTCCTCGGCATTTTGATTTAACACGACTGAGACGGTTCCGGAAAATCTATCTGTGGAATGACGTCATATATACGTCGTAAATATATCAAATTTAGCGGCGCTGAAAACGGAGAGCCTGTACACCCCGGAGACCTGAGCGGTATGTTTGATGGAGTTGTTTTTAGGCAACCACGTTGCAGATCCAGACGCTATTGTGTATATCCAGTTGATGAGCAGAGTCGTATGAACAACACGATCTTGAATCGGTCTGACTTTTTCTGCGATATCAACGAGGTGTGTATGAATTTCAGCGAGCTGGGTATTGATGACAGCTGAATTTCCAAAAATGTCATTAATGGTTCTATTTATGTTTGTACTAAAGTTTGTAAACGCGGTTGCATGAAGAGTATATTCAGATGTGAATGTGGCCAGTCCATCATTCATTGTTATTAAAGAGGTCATCATTAGGATGTTGCTGTTGTCTATGTATTTCTTTATTGCAGTGTCATTGTTTGATGCTGGCTCTCTAAAATTGACAATTCTATTTCCGCTTATGTTGAGATCGCCAGTCATTGCATCACCGGATTTAGCAACGCATTAACTGATCTCAGTTCTGATTGTGGAGTTGTTGTTGTCCACGTATTTGTAATGTTGTTGACTCGTCATCGTCTGATTTTGGTTCTCTCACATTAATAATTGTATTTCTGCTCATGTTGAGATCGCCATATTGTATCTCCGGTATTTCTAATACATCTACCAATCTGTCCAATAATTGTTTCAAATGATTCCTTCTAGTTTTTAATGTTACCGGTTTTAGTAAACAGCACTATGCCATCCTCTATCGGTCCTGGAACTCGCAGAATAACGAGATATTGCTCGTCCTTAACCGTCCTTGCTGATCCTGAAAAACAACAACTTCATTTGGGTCAACATCGGCGAAACGCGTTACGACGGCAAGTTCATCTTTTGTGTCGCATATTTGGATAAATCAATGTCACTGGGACCTTTACGCATAGCAGATCTTCCGTAAATCTGTACCATTATTAACCATTAACCTTCTTAAAACGACTGTTGTGTGTGACCTACTGTGGCCCGAACAATAACAATTTCTCAGCAAAAACAATGAATTTAATAGTCTCAGATCTCTCTGTAAATTCTGGTAATTTTCTGTACATTATGCTAATCTCACTCGGATTATTTATCATGAAAATAATTTGGGGATGAATCACCCCATGGTTACCCTCAATAAAATTTACTTCAATGACGTTTATATATGTTCTATTAACATCATAAACATCACCCTATTTGCGAAAAATATGTGCGACCAATATTCTGAAATATCCTTTTGAGAATATATTCCCACCATATAGGGTTCTCAACAAATTAATGTTGCCATCCCGTGGAATGAGGGTAAATGAATCCAGTATAAATGGTCTCTTCATAACGTCCTGTACATCATTCATTCTGGTGTTTAGATTATCAATATCAGTATTTATCTCTGTGATCTCTTTGTCAAGTTCTTTACGTAATTTTGAAGTTTCTGCGAGCGCTGAAATAAGCATATCGATTGAGGCTTTAAAGATGACTAGATCACTAAGTTGTGTGCGAATGTCACCGAGCTTAGTGCTGACGACTATTGGGTTTCAAAAGAAGTCATGGGCGATTTTAAGAAGAATTTGATAGTTTCTGATGGGTCGCAAACGAGATTACATGAATTTCATATTCACACCGTAATGTGGTTAATCTATCACTCGTTGTTGTTAACGAGGTCTTTATCGCGGCATTCTCAGACCGTAATATGGTCAATCTATCACTCGCTGTTTTTAACGAGGTCCTTATAGCGGCATTGTTGTCGTCCACGTACTTCTTTGTTGCAGCATCATCAGTTAATTTTGGTTCTCCCAAATCAGTAATTCTATTTCAAGTCATGAGAAGTAAACCAGTTATTGAACAACCGGATATAGGAACATATCTACGAAACTCTGCAATTGATATATATGAGTATTTTATTTTTCCGTCGCCGGTAAATACCACGATGTTATCGTTGCTTGCACCTAAAACTCGCAGGATAATATAGGCCCACTTAATATTGCTCGTCTTTAACCGTCCTTGCTGATCCTAAAAAACAAAAACTTCATTTGGGTCAACTTCGGTGAGACGAATAAGATCAGCAAGTTCATCTGGCGTCGCATAAGCAGACAGATCAACTTCACCTGGGCAATTAAGTATAGCAGATCTTCCGTAAATATCTACCATTATAAACCATCAACTTGTTTAAAACGACCACATGTGTATTCGTGCACGGTTTTATGCGGCGGCGCTGATGACCTTGACACAGCATGAAGGACAGCAAATACTTCTGGGCCTCATGTTGGTGGATCCGTTATTGTCTGTGTTGATAATGTTGAATACCAGATTGGTATATCACCGGCTAAGCCACTATACCGTAAAAATTCTCTCCATGGTGCCAATCCATACGAATCAAAATAAACAACTCCACGTGGATCAACCGCGTATGCAACCCAATGAGTAACTGGACCAGAACGCCCATCAAGATTAATGATACCGGTTTCAACGCAGTTTGTTTTTTCCGGTTATTGATCAGGAATGAAAACACCTCTGAAGTTTTTATATGTTTAATCGCCGATCAGCATCAAATAAATCAAAACTGGACATAGGAAGCTTTAACGAAGCGTCCCCGGCAGTCTCAAACCTTGACCATACCGAGTTCCTGGTAATCTTAGACCCCGTCCCTTTTTTTGTTGACGTTAGACCATGTCCTGTTGCTTTGTTCAGTGCCATACCGGCAGCTGTTCCAACAGCAAAAAAGTGCAGCTGCTTTTGCAACAGCTGCAGCAGCTGCTAAAATTAGCGCTAGTAATGCCGCTAGAAACGGAAATATACTGCCGCTTTTTGTTGTGTCGATGATCGCATTCGCAGAAAGATCAACTCGAACGCCAGTTCTTGATTTCCTGGCATTATTGTAGTGTTTGAGTTGACGCTCTGACAACGATAATTTATTTAGGCCATGCAACGCCACTGATTTCAGTGTTATTTTTGTCGCATATTTCTTCTTGATGCGGATTGCTGTTTTTTAATCTGAAGAGGTGTCAGAGTAAATTTGACGTGATGATATGACATTATAACATCATGAATGATGTAATTACAGATTGCTTTCGATCCAATTACATGTTTGGAAAACATTTACATTTTCGGAAAATTTTTCTTCAACGGGTGCATCAGTGACTCATTCGTCCGCCAACGCCTTCAAGCTACATTGCTTTGTCTGACAGTATAACAGGGATTGCTCTGTAACCGTCAGGACCAGCTGGCGGTGCACTTACTCGAGCTCGAAAATATATGTCAAGGCAGATTGCCTAAAAAGTCTAATTGTTCCAGCGAGAAATAGAAAATCCGATATAGCGTTGAGAAATCCCGCTAAGATATTTGCAAACCAGAATCAACATTCTGATCGAGCCCCATAAATGTAATCAAACGATGATACGCACGTGCAACATGATTATTTTTAAAATCCACCAGCACTTCTTCAGACGGTTCTTGATATCCGTTTATCCTCAACGAAACTTTGTTAACCCCAAGTGTCAAATACCATATGATTTCGTATTTGAGAATTCTGTGGTCTGAAATCCTGAAAAGCCACAAATATATGTCGTGGTGCTAAAACTCCCTGTCGTGATGCTATTAGCCATGCAAATGTATCAACAGTTGGGCTTCTGATCGAGTCTGTGGTCGTCGTCAGCCATGACAACGTTGATTTGATACCGCTGTCCATGAAAGAGAGCAGCCGTTGTTCTTCAGCAAGTAATAGTGTCATTGTTGGAATCCACAACGAAAGCTTTATCAGCGTTACATTTCCATGAAGCACCACAGTTGCACTGGATCAACTCCTTTAGCGTGCTAGGTAGCATCATCGTCCGTGACTTTTCGCACAAGTACAACTTTATGTTTAGCCCCGAAGATAACTTTTCTAACATTTTTACAGAAACAAAAGATATGTGATAGCGGTATTGCACAGCTAAATCTTCCTTGATAATCATTTTGATTTCTGCGTGCTGCTAATCCCGGATTAAAATTCGCATTTACAAAGTATAAAAGTTCAACGTCAACTTCGGCAGCTACAGCGTGATTTTTTGGTCTTCGAAAAGTATGAAATCGACCATCAGCGTGCTCAATGGTATCTTTTGCGAACATCATCGACGGACCAGCGGACCGTGAATAATCATCGGAATATCTTGCGAGACCCAATATCGTCGTGGCAACGTCAACGTTATCATGGCATACTTCAATTTCTCGACCATTAATGATATATCGTGCACTGTTAAATAATGCCACAATTCCGTTATTACTAAATTCACCTTGCTAAGCACCATTTGGGTTATTATCCTTCTTTACAAGTCTACCCTGAACTTCAATGAATGACACGGAGGGGAGGAAATACCTGGATGTATATTGGACTGGTAGTTCGATTTACCCACGTTGGTTTGGTTCTCGTGCTTCATAAGAATAATAATGATAATCAAGCACAGACTTCTCCTTGGGTATTGGTGCATCCATGTCAAATGCGGGAACAGAGACACGTTTGAACATTTTATTATGATTCATTGTTGTCTAAAATGATAATCCAACATTGATTAATAAAAGGTTGATCAGTGACGACGACGGGCCAGACCACTACCCGGTATTAGGTTTGCTGTTATGGTTTTTTTTCAGCTGTCTCGGCGGAGGTTTGTTTTGTCAGAGATGGCCCACCAGCTAATTCTTTTAACCGCTCATTTGCAGCTTGATTTATTATTTTGCTGACACTTGGTGGCATTACTTCGGGGCTGGGTAGTTTTACTGGAGTGCTTGCGCTGGAATTCTTCACATTCTGCTGTGGTTTCGTCGTACTAATCGTGAAAGTCTTTCTTTGACCGCCCAGAATTCTTTACTACCAAAATTACCAACAATGCCAATAGCCGTTTCACGAACAACTTCGATGGCTTTCGTACCTAATTGTTTTGCAAACGGGATAGCTTTTGGAGCTATCCTTCTGAATAAACCTTGAACAACAACGCCTAGTCCATCTCCGCAGATCATTTTATACCGGTAATCATGAATGTATCACCCAGACACTTTCAGGTCTACGTTTTACATTGTGCATAATCATGTTATTTTGTTATCGCCAATCTAATTGATCACTCACTTTAGTAATCGTCGGTAATTTTATCGATCAGTACCCGATAGACGCTACTGTCCATAACGCCACCGGTAAATAAACGCTGTCAAATAGAAGCTGTTTTATTGATGATTTCTTGGGAATTGTTCCAGGCTCGTCTTCCACCAATCAGAATTTCTAGTCGATCAACATCAGCGAGGATGTTATTTAGACAAAGTTTATCCTGAATCACCGACGATTAAACTGTCACATTACCACCTTGTTTCCTACGACGTCGATCGTGAGTGGCAAGGCCACTTCCGGTTGCTTCTTTAGGTGGTTCATCATGTGCATCTGGTTATATTTTACTTCGTTTATTCAGTTCCTTTGTTTCAGATTTAGTATTTACACTCGACGTTCTCCTTTCTTCTCCTACTTTTTCAAATCGACGCATCAATTCTTTTTGTTTTGTTTCCCTTTCTACTCTTGCAATATATTTATCTACTACTTTTTTAAAGATTTCAAAATCTCTGTCGCTAGTTTTGACTTACTGAATATTAGCAGCGACGCGATATACAGCTTTTCTCCAATCGGCTGATTTCAATTTGAAAACATATTCAGGTTTTACATATCTCTCTCTAACACCATATCCATACGAGGCAATATTAGTTACTTGGTATAGATCCCTGATAGCTCCAACACCTTCCTCAGTAAATTTATCACTTATCTTGGTTTTAACTTTTGGTGGTGGTTGCGGTGGTGGTTGAAGTTCGGGTAGTGGCCGAATTGGTGGTGGTGGTGGGGGGGGGTTGAAGACGGCCAGCAATATCAGCAGGTAATGTCTCAAGAGCTTTTTGTGTTGTCTCAGTCGCTGTAAAAAGTTTTTTGGTTGGTTCTACAAATGGTCTAAATAGTAGTAAGAGAAAAGGGGGTCATGAGCACGTTTCCATACCCATCATCACTTTTCCATAAATTTTGCATTTATTTTAGCATTCTGAAGCCTCTATGTAAGAAAAATAAAATGTCTCATGATGAGAAAAACATACGTCGACCGACCCGGATATAAAAAAAATATCTTTCATAAATTTTGATTATAAAAGCTACAAAGCTTGAAACGGACATAAACACACTACAGAAAAAAGTATTATATTATTAAGACGTTTATATAAACAGATAAACAGATTAAACTAAAAATATAACGACGATAAACAGTTTAAACTAAATATTTATTTTATTTTAAAATGTAACGTGGTTAAATAGGTTAAACTAATATGCCAAAGGGATATCAACTAACTTTGGAACAGGAAGAAAATATCAGAAATGATTTTCAAAAGATGTCTTCAGCGCAGGTTCAATCTAAATATGGAATTGGATTTCAACGACTTAATAGAATAATTAAAAATAAAATACCACAAATAAGTGTTGGATATTTAGATAAAAAAAACCTAACGAGGATGAACTAATTCCAACTTTTCCTATAAAAGAAAGTTATACCAAACATGATATAATAATCCACGATCAAAGTCTTTAAAAATACTACAATGACGTAATTAGGAAAATCTCCAGAGATTTTCCGGGAAAATCAAAATATGATAATAACTTTATGGATATAATACACAAAACATATGAAGTTTTATATCCGCCATCGTTAAATTTAGATATTCAAGATGAATAAATTTTATCTAAACCAATACCATACCGAGACCGCGGATCATGTAAATTAATTGTCATAAAACCGTGCTGGGTTGCCTGCGCATGTGAGAATAAATTTTTAAATTTAATCATATCCATGTCTCCAGAACACCAAGTATAATAAATATTTTGTAGCGTGTAATTATCTACGCCATTAAAAACAACTAGAATATTACAGTTATCTCTGATTACCTTTGGGATTTGTACGTAGCGTTGGGTAACATAAATGATATCTGTATTTTTGTGATGACCTCGGGAAAATATTCTGGTTGGATTTGATTGTTTTTCTAACGTTACATCATCATAACTACTAAATTATTAATGCTGCCGTCAAGATCGTCAACGGACGGTGCTTCTTCTATATCCGTTATAAAATCAACTGGTGAAACATCACTAATTTCTACAGCTTCGTTTAAATCTTTTAAAACCTCATAACATCGCTGATCATCAACAGACGGAGCTACTAAATACAATTTATCCCATTTCATCTATCGCATTATTAAATTAAGTAGCAACTGTGTTTTTCCACTTCCAGATGGGCCAATAATAAACATTCTAACTAAATTTGGTAACTTAGCATTGTTTTATTTTTTCTTGCTTTTTTGTCGCAGAAAAATCAATTACATCCATGTATATCAGTATTATGGATTTATATTGTGTTAAATGTAGAAATTTTACACCAACAGAATCAGTAACAACTATAACAACGAAACATAATAGACAAGCACTTACTGGCAAATGTACAAAATGCGGAACGACCAAATATAGATTTATAAAAATTGGTAAAAATTACCGGCAGCGACATTGCTAAATCACTTTCAAAACTACCAGGAACTCCATGGGCGAAATATCTTGGAGAAAAACATTTACCAGGCTATAATTATTGTTGACCTGGAAGAAGGCTTGATATACGTCTTGATGAACAGAATGATCCTAAATCCGGCGAATATCCAGTTAATAAGATTGATCAGGCTTGTTATGTTCATGATTTAGCTTATCAAAGTTTAGATTTACAACAGCATCATCTTGCAGATGTAAAACTAATTCATGCGTTAAATTTAATAACAAAAAAATCTATCAGAGAAAAATTGGCTAGTTTCTTAATAAAGTCAGCGATGAAATCTAAATTAGTTCTTGGCGCGCAGATATAAATATGAGTGACAAAATTACTAGTAAAATTGTGGGTGAACCACATTCATTAAGATTAGCAAAAGAAAAAATAGAAACGTTAAGAACGTATATACCAAATCGTAAAAGATTAAAAGAACAACTACAAGCACGGCAGGAAGCTAGAACTGAATTTAGGGAAGCAGCTGAGGAAATCTTTAAACCAATTGTTGAGCCAACTAAGGAGATTTCTAAACGTATTGAAACATTACCTGATGACATTGCTGCGATTATTCCACCAGCGGTTGCGCCAGCTCCAGCTACAAGGTTTATTACTACGGAAACACAAACAACATTTAAAATTCCTAAGACATTCAGAGTTATTATTTGAGATAGATTTACAGAAGAAGGAAAAGAAGCTATTGGGAAAGATCCAGTTGACATCGCTGCATTTGGTTGGAATGAACGACAAAGATATGTAAAACCAGAATTTTATGGAAAATTTACTTAACATAATTGGATTTATGGTGTATATCGTGTTCATATTGAAAGAAATGAAATAGAAACTAAACTTGAAAAAGAAATATTTTATGACTTTAACAACGTTGTAATAGAAAAACAAAGAAAAGTAGGAAGAGGTTTCACAAAATCTCTAGAGATTTTGCAAACTTGTCCTGAGAATGATCTTGCAGCTGTTGATCGATTAGAAATTCTGATTGGTGCAAGACGAGCTGGAAATAATTCTGTAGAAATTATTAATGAAATTGCAGACATTTGGAAGTGCTTATTTACCAACGGAATCATGGACGCAAACATTTATAGTGAACTTATTGACGAAATTACTGATGGTTATTCTGATTAAGTACGTAGAAAACCTCCAGAGATTTTCATAATTATACTTGTAGAATCTAAATAATGCTTATACATAACATACGAGCACCATCCAATGTTCGTGTTATTAATGCGAGATTACCAGTTTATAAAGCGATTCATGGTGGGCAAGTTGGCGAATTATTTTCAAGAATTGCTCCAAAAGCAATACCGATCGTAAAACAATTAGGAATGAAGGCTACTGATGTTATTAAGGAAAAAGGTTTAAATGTAATTGGTGATTTAGCGGGAAAAGCGGTTTTAGCGCTCAAGGATAGATTAGCAAGATTAGTACGTAGAAAATTGCCACAGAAAATTACAAATAATTTTCCACAGAAAATTACAAAATTACCTAAAATATCTCCAGAGATTTTACCAAGTACAGCAGAAATGCCATCACACATAAGTAAAATAATTAATCAAGCCGCTGATCGGAAAATTGCGGAAATTGGTAAAAACATGAATGATTTTGTAAGTAAAACCAACGGAAATATTTCTAGTTTGATTGCAGGAAGTGGAATCACTTCCCGAAGTGGAATTAAACGAAGGTAATAATAATAATGTTTCAACGAATATCTGATCCTGCATTTGACATAGATGAGCCAGTCCTTAAGGATGAATCAGTTCAGAATTTTTAATTTTATTCTTACGATGCACGAATTCCAGATCAACGTGGAAGAATTGAATTACAAGTTCAAGACACAAGTAGATATTTTTTACCAGCTGAGGCGTTTATCGAAGTCGAAGGTGAAATTTTACAATTAATACCACCTTTTTTGCCAGCAGGACCTGGATATGCTAATGCTGAAATGATTAACACTGGTTTTGTTAATAATGGTATTATGGCATTATTTGACAGTACCTCGTATATGGTTGATGGAAAAATCATTGAAACAATTCATAAAGATGTTGATGTTGCCACGACGATACTAAGTCTTGCACGGTACAGTGATGATTTTGCGAGATCAGCTAGTCCATCAATGATATTTTTTAAGGATACTTCTTTTCATCCAATATTGATCACGCACATAATGATTTTAATCTTGGTTATGCTTCACGTAAAAAAAAATGTTTAAAGGTAATCAAAGTAATTTTTCAGCTGCAATTCCCCTTTCGCATATATTTGGTTTCTGTAGGAATGTTCGGAAATTTATTTTCGGCGCAAAGGACACAGTTGTTCTTGTGAGAAAAGCAAATGACAACGATGCAGTTTGGCGAGGAAATAACATAAATCCTGGAAAAGTAGTAATAACAAAACTTTCGTTGTGGATGCCGGATATAACACCGTCGTTTATAGAAGAAGATCGTTTAGTTAGTTTTATGGCTAAGGGAGGTAAAGCAGCGATATCATGGTTGACAACAAGCACAGACGTTATTCAGAGCAACATTAATGGTTTATTTACGTGGCAAATTGCTTCACAACAAGGTATTTCCGCTCCTAGGCATATATTTATTGCGCTTCAAGATAATACGCGAGTAGATAATCAAAAACGAAGTGCTATGTTATTTGATAATTTAGGTGTTTCTGAAGTTTCACTGAGAATAAATGGCCATCAAGAACCGGCTGAAGATGAATTATTTAATTTTGAACTACATCATGTAGCATGTGCGTATCATAATTTATTACGTTTTATGGGACGTGACCAAAATGTTGATTCTGGTTTGCAACTATCACGGCTTGATTTTGTCAATTTTTTTCCAATCTATTACTTTTCGCTGGAACATTTAGATTTAATGAGGCAATCTGTTGTTGACATACACTTTCGCGCACGAGTAAATAGAGGAATTATTGCTAATTATAGAGCAATTGCAGTCATACTCAGCGATAAATCAATGTTACTTGAGGGAACCGGTGGTGTTATGAAAATCATTGATGCGCCGGTAGAAATTATGTAATCAGCAAATTATAAATAATTTTGTAAAATTATAAATATGTAAATAATTTTTCCATTGAAATCACACACACTAATAATAATAATGCCTAACGAGGTAGTTAACGCTAGATTAACTAATGGACAAATAAAAAACTAATATCTGCATAGGAAAATAATTGTAGTGCGTCAATTCAATTTAATAAGAAACAAATAATACAACCAGGAGAAGATCAAGTTTATTTTACAAAAGAACAATTACATAAATTTGATAATGCTTAGGAAATTGGAAAAGGAATTAGGATACAATTTTCTCAAGATGCTGTTAAAAATATTGTCGAACCAAAAGGATACACTAAGAAAAAAACAAGTAAATTACCTGTGGAAATTACAAACAATGAGAAAACCGGCGGAATTTTACCGATTCTTGCAGCATTACCAGCATTAATTTCCGCAGCAGCTTCAGCGGTTGCAAAAGCGGCTGCACTTGGCGCAGTTGGAACAGCAGCAAGAATGACGTTGAAGAAGGCGACATGGGCTAGGATTAAAACAAAAGAGATCGGGAAAAGGTCTGCGATTGCCAGGGACTTTCTACACAAAATTGTACGGACGCGGATTAAGAATACCAGGAGCGCGGTAGTTAGAAAATCTCGAGAGATTATCCCCAGACAATTTTCTACCAATGTCAAACTTTGATTTACTTGATGCCGCCCACAAGTTAAAAATTAAGAACTTTCGAGGTGTTTTATGCGAGATCAGTTGCCGGCGAGTCCTCAGAAAATCTCCAGAGATTTTCCCACAGAGACAGGAATTATTAATCTTGATAAATCCGCTAACAGCGGTACCCACTGGGTTGCATATGCGATTGATCCACGTGGAATTGTTTATTTTGATTCATATTGGCTACCACCACCAGAAGAATTTTTAAAGTATGTAGAAAATCTCCAGAGATTTTCCAAACACAATTTTCCAAAGAAAATTGCAACTAGGTATTCAACGCTACCAACACAAAATATAAACAATCCGCCGATTTGTGATCGTGAAGTCATTAACGTACTAAATGCGATTTCAAAATCATCGCTGCCACCACATAAAGTCGTAGCTGGTTATACAGCAGAAAATTACAAGTAATTTTCCTGATTTTAACAATTTTCGCGCGGAAACAACAATTGATTTAGCAAATTATATATAAATAATTTTGACATGGTTGATATTTATGGAAGATCGACGACGAGAACACAACTAATCAGCGAGGAATTACTCAGTTAAACAATGAAACAAATCAGCGATGAAATATCAGATTTGTTAAATCTTTCAAATGTTGATCCAGGTGAACTTGTTGTATTTCAAAATCGTGAAGGAAAATTAATGACGAGTAATGTTACCATCGGCGACATTCTTGTTCGAAATAAAGTTCCAAGCATTGTTACGCCATCATCAATTCGAGACAGTATTGCATCGAGGTTGTTATAATCCGGTGATGTGATGACGTGAAACCTTAATATGAGCTTAAATAAAATTATAAATGTTAAACCGCCGGAAACAGATTCAGACGTGCCACGAAGAAATACACCGACGATGCTGAGCAAAACTGTCTACGGAAATTACGTCGTCGAGTGATAAAATTGCCAACGATCTATCGCGTTTAAAGCCGAACATACTAATCATGTAAATACGTTTTTAAATTTCCGCAGAAACATAAATAAAGTCACCAACGAGTTTTTTGGAACTCCAATGGTCGCCGACGTAAAACTTGCAGAAATAAAAAATCCATGGAAAATTTCGACGCCGCTGTACGTGTGGTAAGTTCTGGATCGGGAATTTGGACGGAAACTAATAATACAATAAAATTTCGCGCTGAATTTAGTGGTATATACAGATTAACAGCTATGTATAAAAACAAGTTTTACATTAACGCCAAATGGAAATGCAGCTGGAACAATGGTTTTTATGCACATCAAGATAACGAGCATGTATTTAGCGTTGATCCATTGATATTGTCACAAAAAATATTATTATTATGCTTTTGAACTGATTGCAAAAGTATCACCAGTATAATGAGTGACAATATCACCGAAGAAGAAAATCTCTGGAAATTTTCCTACCGGTATAATGCCGTGTTTTAGTTTCAACAACAATTAAAAACCCTCATTGATGACTGTACGATAAAAATTAAAAATACCATAGACACCTTGGAATCATCGATGTGGTTGTTTATGGTGTTTCCGTCGTTGTTGCTTCGGTTGGAGTAGTTTTATCAACAATCACAATGTTGTCTCCGATTGCCGTAACAATTGCTGTACCTACATCGACGACGATCGCCGGCGTTTTAAGTATTATCGCGAAGAAAATTGCAACTTGTATATGTGATAAATTACACGAGTACGTGCAGCAACTACATGCAGTTACGAATGCTGATTATAGATTATCTGCGCTGATCTCGATGTATCTTTGTGACGGTAAAATATCCGACGATGAGTTTAAATCAATACTAAAACTTTATGATGAAGCATTTAAAGTAAACTAATTGTTATATATCAGAAAATCTCTCGAGGCTTTCCACAGAAATATCACTACTGCAGGAAATCGCACAAAATACATCAAAGAAATCTATAATGATATCAGTAAGTTCAACTAATCCTGAATTTAATGTTTATTTTCCAACGGCAATAACTGTCAACGAAATCGCATTAGGGCAATTACGAGTTTATTATAGTTGGCCAAATATTCGTTCGAAAGCGTTTGGAGGTCTTCAGCCGAATAATTCACTTGTTTTTGCAAATAAAAACCGCGACGATGGGACACCTGATTGGCATATTGTAAGCGTACCAACAAGCAGTTACCAAATAGAAGAAATCAATAATGAATTTCAGTGCAGAATTAAGTCAGTCACGGGGAAAGAATCAAAAATAGCCATTACTGTTCACGAGCCAACATTGAGTGCTGCAATCGAAATTAATTCTCCAGACTACGCCGTTGACATTTATGTGAGTTCGATTAGAACCGTCTTAGGTTGGCCAGAACAATTCCTGAGTATATTGGACCAAAGGAACCGCGTTATGAAAATTTTTTTACTGATCAAAAAAAATATTTAATTAATCCAAAATACACAGATGAGTATCCGTGGGAACCAAAAAAAGAATATAATACTGTTCAAACATTAAATGATCGTAGAAAAATATATCTCCATTACAAATATTTATATGAACGCGTTGATGAAAAAAAAATCAGAGTTAAAGAAGAAAGTATAAAATCATGGTCTGATTCAATTAAAACTGAGTATAAAAAATCATTTAATAGATTAGAGAATTTATTATCATCACTTGCAGAATATTACAACGAAGATATACTCGAGAAAATAATTAATACTTGAAAACATATAAATGATGTCATTAAGGATTTAGAAAATCTAAATGAGGGAATTGATGGAAGTACAAGGTTAACACACTCTGATTTTTTTAGCAACTATGTAGCATCAATAAGAGAAAAAATACCTGCATTTGCAAAAAGTAGAATTTGATACCACTGGCATGAAGAAATCACTCACTGATCTTATCGAGAAATATTTACTGGAAATTCATAGATCATGGCTAAAGGCAACTCTACCGTCGGAAATTCTGCGAGCAAATAACAACCCGTACAAAGAAGGCCATCACATTGCACCAGGTATTGTAAATGTCACAAGCACGATCGCGGTTAATCTTGTTTGTGACGCCATCGACGGCAGTTATAGCGTAGACGCTGAAAAATCATCACAAGCTCAGCAAGGTTATATTCTTTATTCATTTACGCCAAATGTTCCGCCACGTCGCTTAATTGTTGTTGAACCAATTGATCCAGTTTATTTGCGGACAAACAATCTCTTACTTTCAAGAATAAGTTTTAAGTTAACTGATCAACACGGGCATTTATTAGACACTCGTGGGAGAATTATGAGCGTTAATTTATTTGTGAGGTAAAATTACTTGTAATTTTATCAATTTTATAACAAAGTAATTACTTTATTGTATGATCTTCTATTTAGACAAATGACATTTATATAATGGATTCCATTATACGTGATGAGACAAAAAAATAAATACCATCGCTGAAATCGCAAAGGATTTCACCAAATACGAATCAAATGTTGAAAGAGCAAATAATGTTCATGAAGATGTTGAGGATAAAACTGAATATGTGTGGAGAAAATATGACAATTTTACAAGTTTAAATTTACTCGATGAAGAATTAATTTTGATAGCAAAATATGTTTTCGCTGAAAATTATATCAATAAAAATAAAGGAAAAATCAATTATATCATCGAAGACATAGATGATTGTATTGATGAACTTCGTACGGAGTATGAAAAAATATTAGAAAATGATGAAAATGACGGAGAAGCGATCGTCGATATTCTTAGAAATATATATATAAAGACCCTTGTTATGATTACGTTGGCGATAACCAGGATTTACTTGATAAAGTTCGAAATTTAATCCTCGATTATGAGTGGTTTAAATTACATAATAAATTTATGAAATCGCTACAAATTGATGAAATTAATAAAATAGAAGCTAAAATTTAAATTGGTGGAAATTTACAAAAAAAAAAAAAAAATGTTAGAAAACTGTACGGAATTTAGTAAAAAAAGATCAAGAAATTTTAAATTACAAATGTGGATTTAATGGGGAATTAAAACATTATGTTGCATACGTGCTAGATAAAGCAGAAAAAATTATAAAAAATAGACATGGCCATGAACATGAAGATGTTGAAATCAACGATGACGCGATTGAACGAATAACTGCTCTTCTTAATTCATAATTACTTGTAATTGTGGGAAATTCATTTATGAATTTCTAAGTATTCAGCAGCAGTCGGCGGTTCAGCTTTTGATGAATTAAATTTTGGAGACCTATTTTTATAATAGCAAAGTAATGCT
>JAECUM010029464.1:0-43374 GCA_016617855.1 Megalonaias nervosa
ATATATATATATATGGATCAAACTTTCTCTTTATAGAACATTAAATCCTTTGTAATTATTGATGGTAAAGTCTCTAATTGGTTAGATATCGACCGGGAGATCCACTCTTATTATATATTTGTCTCCTTTGTGCAGCAATTTTAGCACATAATATAGAATAATGAAAACTTTAGGGGAATAAACATGGGTAGTATAACTTGTCTTCTTTCTCAGGATATAGGTGATACGTCAAAAGCAATATCGGATGTCTGCCGTACATCTTTTGTATCAATATCTCAGACAGTTTTATTCGGAAATAGAACAGTAAACAACAGAATATAATCTTAATTGGGGTTGTACTGAATTTGTTGTCTTAGTTATAAAGTATTGATCTAACTTTGAATATATTGCAGCTCTTAAAATTAGGAACGTGTTAATTTCATTGGGACAAGAGGTTTTTGATTCCTTTGGGATGATAACAGTACTAAAAGCTTTTAGCTGTCTCCAGAATCTCTCATCTTTTATTTTCATTACCAAATCCATCTTAGCAGTTTCTTATATGAAAGTTCAAACTCAAAAGAATATTGCAGTGAAGGATTATCATGATGGGAGATTAAATATGATTAATAAATTAAATTTTGTGAATGGTTTGAAACTAACTGGACTGTGGTTAATAAGTTTAATTTTTCAATAGCAAATAGTGAATATTTATTTTATTTGGAATAGATTTTCTTAACTCTATATAAAAGGGTTTCTTTCTTTGTTGGATTGAGGTTTTCAGATTAAATTTAGGTGGCAACAACTGAAAAGCTTTTAGCAACACAAACATAGTTTAACCCATATATTCTAAAATATAGAAAATTGTGCAATATAAAACATGATTTCAGAAATATTTGTGAATGATTTTATTGATGAGGATGGTTCCTACATAAATTTTAATAGTTTTAAAAATAGATTTTCCATTAACATTAATTTCCCAGATTGTCAAAGCCTACATGCAGTTACAAGGTTCTACAAATTTTTTTTTACTATCAATTATGATTCTTATCTGCAAGAACTGAACGTGTGTGTTTGTGTGTTTGTGTGTGTGTGATTTGGATTTTTAATATAACTTTAACAATTTTTCAGTCATATCGCTACGATGCGGCATCACGCCGCAGACATGTAGCATGATGTCCCACCCAGTCCCACCCAGCCACATTATTCTGACACCAGGCCAACAGTCCTAACTCTAACCTCTTAATGCTGAGCGCATAGCGAGGCAGCTGTTAGTACCATTTTTATAAGTCTTTGGTATGACTTGGCCGGGGTTCAGACGCGCGACCTCCCGCATCTGAGGCGGACGCTCTAACCACTAGGCCACCGGAGCGGCCCTGAATGGATGCAGAGGTATATATTAATAATTGATTGAAAACTTTTAGAAGGAAACGGAATTTTTAGTTCTTGTAGTGTCAGAAAAGATGATTTAATTTGGAATTTGATGGCATAGTAATAGTAGGGTATTTAGTGCCAAGGCAATTGGAGTAAAGTGCTTTGCCCAAGGACACACCATCATAGCTGAACCAGACTGGTCCGATGGTACGATTCAAACCCGCACGCTCGGCTCCCTCAAAATAAAATAAAATCTGACACATATTGCAAGCCAATTTCCTATGAAGATTTTGCCCAGTTATGATATATTTTCGTATTTGAGCTAAATTAACCTTAGGATACAGAAGGGACATATCCTGACAATGTATTTCTCGGATGAGTATGCTGGAAAAATTAAAAGCTACTCATAACAAGTAAAGTTACCAAAGTGTTGTAATGCCTGGTTTATGTGTCGAATAACTATGCGTGTAGTGTATGTGTATCCCGGATATTTGATTGTTTCTGTAATGCGAGTAAAGACCATAGCAATACAAATACCAAGAACAACAAAACAGTAGCAATTTTAGGTGAGCGAATGATGAGAAAAATAAATTAAATGAGTGCAAGATTACAATACTTTCACAGGATTTCATGCACATCGTCAAATGTGAATTGCCTTTGAATAAGACAATAAAACCAAAAACGCGTTTCCCCTACATTTACTTCCAAACCTCTGGTCTTGTCATCTCAACCCCTTTCTATGTTTTAAGTATGGTTCAAAGTCCGACAGGTCCGCATGTCTTAGAAACTTTAGTCAAGTTTTAAGTTTTGAAGATGCTATCTAAGACTGAATTAAGATTTTGCAGACACTACGCGTCACTGCAGTGCATGCGTCAGGAGCGTTTGGGCAGGATCACACATAGTCTCTTATTTCCGTCAAATGTGTAGCTGACAATACTGTGAATGAACAGATGATAACACAGTGTGTGGATGACAATACTATCAGTGCGCAGAATTTAAAACTGCATATGGCTGACAATACTGAGCGTATACAGAAGATGACACTGTTTCCAGTATGAAGATACATTATGTGAGTTGGAAAGATTGTAACTGTCCATTTCCGTGATCTACATAGTGACGCTGAAACGTTATAGCGATTCGTCGTACGCATCTGATTTTCTTTATCGCTTATGATGTTACTGTTTTGGACGAAAGAAATATGGAGTTTCCAACACTGAGAAATAACCAAATTAGAAAGAAGTAAGTATCTAAGCAAAAAGTTCAGATTTCATGCATGTCCAGAATGTGTTCTCAGAAGATGCACCTGTAACAGGTGCCCGTCAGTCAATATAACCTTGAACATAAGATTGGTTATTGCGCTTCTTATCAAAAACAAATTTGGAGTAAAACATTACAAATGAAGGCCTAGAAAAGTGATTTGTATTGTAGACATACAGGAAAAAGTTACTTACGATATAATGCTGAAATTTTTACAAATATTTATTTTTGGTAAGTTCTGTCAAAACATTCTTTTTGAAACATTTACACTTAGTAAAAACCCCTTGCGCAAGAATGTTCGTGAACATGAAATGATTTAAAGAAAGCTGGTATTATGAAAAACAACTCTACTATAACACTGTAGGTAGGTAATTTCTATTAAATTTAATGAAATTTAATGAAAGAAAGATACACGTGTTGACAGAGAACAAACATACATACTAACACAAACAAAAATGTCAAAGACAATATTCATTAATGCTTAGCCGCAAAATGACAGACAAATTAATATTGTTTAGTGAGCACAAAAGATTCGAACAGGTTTTGCAATTTTATTTCTCAGTAGCTGGTCTCAAGAGTCAGTATTTTGTATTTGTGTCGGCGTGTGATATCTGTTAATTAACAAAAGTAAATGTTATATTTAAAATTATGTCGATGATTTTGACAGAAATGCATCATTACTACTTGCTAACAAACAAATGACAAAAATAATAATAATGTGCATTTTCATTAAAATTTCTAAATTTACTTTGATTCTGGCTGTTGACAAATATTACAGCTTACGTTTGTTACTGAATATTTATTTGAACTTTGACTTTTTTCACATTTGGTATAAATATTTCCACACTTTAACCTTTTCAACGGTTGTTATATTTCTCCTTGTCTTGTTGACAAAGTCTGTGTCTCTTTTTGAAATTTTTGTTTTATTATCTTTTTTCCTCCGAAAGGCTATTAGAAACTATTCTTTGTTTCAAAATGCATTAGTTCAAACTATCTATCTTGGTAGAGGCTGTGGCACAAAGCTGATTAGCAAATCTGGTGTGGTGACGTAATGACCTGGAATTCCACTTAATGCATTTTGTTTCTATTGATTTTGATTAAGCAAAGATAACATTAATGCAGTTAACAAAATTTGAGATTGAATCAAACAAGAATTTAAAATATCATAATTAACCACAATTGATTAAACATAAATTAATTACAGTTATTTTACGAAAAGACTTTGAAATTCTTTTCTTAGCAGACTTCAATTATGTTATTGTTGACACACTGTATGTGTCAATTAACAGATGCAAATATTATGTGTCGATTAACTGATGCAAATATTACGTGTCGATCAGCTAATGTAAATACTGTGTCTCAAACTCATCCATGTTTTTCTGCATTGCAACATTACTACATTCAAAGGAAACACCTGAATGTAAATATTAAAGCCTTTCAACGTATGCAGTTTTATTGAAATCGTTTAATTAACGCGGATCATTTACTGAAACCCTGTGAACAAATACTTTAAGTTTAAATTTGCTAAAGAAAATATTTTAGTAAAGAGATGTATTT
Source organism: Megalonaias nervosa (assembly GCA_016617855.1). Classification (NCBI taxonomy): domain Eukaryota; kingdom Metazoa; phylum Mollusca; class Bivalvia; order Unionida; family Unionidae; genus Megalonaias; species Megalonaias nervosa. The sequence continues at coordinate 4,165 of JAECUM010029464.1, forward strand.
TACATATAATATTTTACGTTTCATTTTGTTTAAAAGCACATTTTATATTTTATATAACTTCAATTAATGCTTGAAATATCTGTTTACATTTGACATGTTATTGGTCGTTATTCATCTCTACGTCTCATTATCATTTCTCAATCATTCTCAAAGGCGTTCCTCCCTGTTAAGTCCAAAATGTTTCGTCTTTACACATTTTATAAATGTCATCTTCCTTTCTAAAGTTACACTTCCTATTAAGTACAGTTGAAGTCTTTTATATAACCTCCATTAGAGAAGTTCAATTTATTTTAAGATCACAGTCTGACTTCCATATCAAAACAAAAACCCTATAAACATTTGCTTCTGTGAGCGTTTTCATTTATTTTTTTCTCTCTCTCTGAATAAAAAGGAAACATATCTGTACAATATATAATTTGATGAAGAATTTTTTTTTTGTCTCCGTATGTTCTTATGTAACACTGCAGAATCAATTGGCAAAAATCACATTATGCCCTCAACACACATTTCCATACGTGAGTGGATTTAATTCTTACCTGACGTAAGGTTTGCTAATCGTGTCGTGTCTTGTTTGATCTTAGTGTCATTGGCGTTTTGTATCACACAATCCGTACAACAGTTATGTGGGTATTGAAGAATCAAATCCACTTTTTATTCGATACAAAAGATCTAGACATTGCTTTGTTTAGCAAAAATCACAGTCTAGCCATATAATTTTTAAGCGAATTCATCCACGTCAAGAAATTTTATAAATATAAGTTAGCATCTTTTGTTATACATTATGCATTGCAAGAAACCAATATGAAGGTAAGTTCACCTCCTATTTGGTTTTGAAATAATTAAGAAAAATTGCTATTCTTTATTGGATTAAAGTATGTTATAATTTTGTTAAAGTTAGTATCCCCGACATATTCAGAACAGTCATCCGCTCAGTTGTCTGTCGCTCTAGACCCATATCTGACAAAATTGCTTGAAACTTCACGCCACCACGTTCAATTATATAGCAATACAGAGTCTAATTTTTCTGCACTTGTTACAAATAATGAGGTCTGCTTGACGGTCACATATTTTAAGAGAAGACGATCAATAATGATTAATGTGCAACTAAATATGCTTGTATTTGCTACAAACTTTATTATCGAAACAGATATTGCGATAAGTATATTAAATAGTTCCGGACTAGGAACTGTAAAACGTTTAATTGCAGACACTCCTTTGGAATGATCGAAAACTCCGCAGTTAGTGCCAATCTTCAGAGACTGAGCGGCAGTGAAACAAGCGTCATTAACCGATAGCATCTTATAATTTTAATATCGCGAATGTTGGTCTGAGATTGTGTGCATTATTTTGCAGGTCTAATATTGTTGTACATCCGATGCATCACCTTAGACGAAATACACCATTTTGTTTGGTCATGTGCTGTTGTTAAATACGTAGAGCAGGGGTGTACAACAAACAGAGCGCGGACTGCATGAGGCCCCGACAACACATTTCCTGTGGCCCGTGTCCTTACTTAACTCATGTGTATGCTTTTATTACAGAACAAAACTTTCGCAGTGCGTCCCGCTTGGTTCCAGTCAAGGTCGACTTTGGACCATGTAAACGTTTGAGTTGTACACCAATGACTTAGAGCATTACGAGCGACTCCACAAAAGCGTCAGCAGAAAATGGTTTGGGAATATTTGTAACTGAGAAAAAGAAATAAAGTTTACTTAAGTGTCAGAAGAATCCTTTGGTTTATATCAAATCCGTCCCAGTGGAATTATTTGATTCAACCATTGCATTAAAATGATGCATGTAATTTATGCAAAATGTCATGGTTATAATAATCAACTTCAGAATGAATATTATAAATCATTAAGACTTTGAACGCCATCTACGCCTTTCGTGAATATATACTAAATTTTATTCTAGCAGATAAAAACAATATCATTAGTCACTGTAAGATTTGCAAATTCTCGGAAACATGGATGAATATCATTGTCAATAATGAGTCTCAAACAGAAAGGGCCCAGGAAGTGTCCTGCATACATAATATATACCTACAGACAACATGGCACCATTCTAACGGCAAGCTGAGAAGTGTCAACTTTTTCCTGGTACCAATGGGTAGGATTTCCTTGTGTGTGGTTCTAATTGGGACACTGTGTACATTTCTATTTTCACCCTCAGAATGAATATCTTCGATTGTAATCGTGGAGGATTTGAGGCACTGACATCCCTTTTCATGAGGACCTTTTTTCCCTCGTTGTCAGTTACCACTCTCCATTAGTGACATAAAACAAAAATTTGCTTTCCGCCATCTCCACAGCATGGATTGATGGAGGCACTCAGCGTATAATTAGACCCATTTGCCATCTTCCAATCTTCTGTTTGTGGAATCTAGGGGGACTGTTCCTGCAGTTGCTGTTGTTATTGCTGCTGTTTTATTTCTGGTTACCTCTGATCAGCCTCTCTAGCAGCAACCTCATCCACCGTTCATTGAGGAGCGGAAATTCTCCCTCTCTCTTCTAGCATTCCCTTTTCATCTTTTCTTCAGCCCATGCTACCTTGATATCAAGCGATTCTTCGTCCATGACTTCTTTTACAAACCCCTTCGTTAATTTCAAAGGGGTCTTTTTCCTCTTCAGGCATCTCCTCAAACCATACCCAGGACGTGATCCTCTCTTTCTATTAGCCTCTTCGTAGCTGCTAACAGTGTCCAGAAATTTTCAGTGTGTTGACGAGCTGCTTCCTGTCCTCTATCAGCTCTCCCTCTCCCACTGCTACTGTTTGGTCGTGAAGATATATTTGCCCCTCTCTCTTTTTAATGTAGGTGTAGGCGGGTATGTTGTTTGGATGCAGTTGTTTTTGTCTTTGTTGGTCTTGCCACAGTCTGTGTAATCGAAGCTCCGTAATTTTTACTCACAGACTTGAGCTGCTGCTGCCCGTAGTGGTTGGGTATCGGTATTCCTTGATTTGTTTTCACTGACTCTGTCGCTGCTACACGGGGAGGGTGTGGTAGGGATTGGGATTTGCTACTAACGGCCTCTTTATTATTACTGCTCCCCTCTTGGGCTTCTATTCTTTTTTCTTCCTTCTTCTTTTTCTCCTCCCTGCCATGCTGTGCTCCTTGTTGCATTGGTATTGCTTGTGTTGACTGCATTAAAGGGTTCCTTCCTCGCTTCTACTGTGGTTGAAACTGCAGTTGTTGAGGGTGGAGGTGTTGCTGGCAGGTATGTAACGGCAGGGCCTCACTGTATCTGTCGACTCTGTTTTTCACTAGATCGCTCCCACGGTCGTACCAGAGTTTTCCCTCCCTTTCCCTTCTGTCTTGGAGAAGGGGGAGGGGCTGATTATCTCGTTTCTCTGGTTGATGGATTCTTTCTCCCATATAAGCAAAAGAGTAGTTCTTCTTGCCTGTGCACATAAGCTCGACCCTGATGCAGTGTTAAGATATAAGGCTTAAGTGCATTCTGGGCCTGGGTGGTGATCTTGATCATAGCTTTTATCTTTATCTCTCGTAATACTGCGTGTTTCTTCTTGCTCTCTTAGCTGAGGACTGATGGCATGACTGACTGACTGACTGATGATGATACTTGCGTATGACCATTAGGCTTTGTGCGAGTTGTTAATACCAGCACCACTGGTTTCTTAATTTATCGTGAGGGAGGGAAAATGAGCCACACGTTCGTACTCGTTTATGCATGCACCCCATGATTCTTAATTTTACCTGTACTTTGGTGGTCCAAAGGTGTGCGTCCTGCGTACTATTTAATTTCTCCACGGATGGGAGTAACCACCACCCAGAAAACTACCATTACTAGGCGTGCACGGCACGCTCATTCGGGGATTAAATATTAATTAATCGTCGCGTGCGTGGAATAGCCAACCACCTGATGACACCAAGTCCAGAGTGCATGATATCACGAGTCTTGGGCGTCTCTTTGTCTGCATCTCACACGTGCTGAAAAAGAACATGTCTTGGCGAGGAAATGGAGAAATCCGACATGAAGACCCAAACGTCACAAGAACCTCTCCCATAAAGTAATAATTTATTTAAGTCGGACGGTCCCTAACAACCAGTAACATGTTAGCCGCATATTTAATTAGGACAATCCAGCAAGTTTACAAATTTTGCTTATTATTCACAATCTAACTTGAAATTTGTGTACATAGTGTACATCAATTCCCCCAAAATTATATCTATCCGTGAGTATATGTTACTCATTTTCATTTAGTATCACGAATTATTTCTCAAACGTTTAGTTATAATTTTGGCGGCGGCATCAAATAGATTACATTTATAATATAAAATTATATTATCGAAAGGGGTTTTCAAAAGGTCGAAAGGAAAACCCCATACAGTCAGGCAATCTTGATCAGTCTGAGACTGGAGACGCTCAACTCAGCTATATTTTTGGCTGAGTCCTCGGGCAGGCTGATCCATCTCCAGGAAACTGTTCGGATACTCTGAAACAGCATTTTCTCTCCTGTTGCTGCACGCTATTGGTCTTGTATTTGCATGTCCAGGAAACCTCTTGCATACGTCAGCTGGTCTCCTTTCCTAGACAAACTGGATAGCTGTCTCTTCTTTGTAGAATGGCTGCCTCTCCGACATTTATATGGAGGGTTTCTGCTGGTTTGCTTTTTCCTGGCCTGCTACACTAGTGGATTGTCAACCGCTGCGTTAAAGGTTCTTCCTGCTCAAGACGTTTGTACGCACCGAACGCTTATTAATTGACCGTAATGTGTGGTACTTAAAACAACCACTGACAACACCCAGTCCACCCGTGCGAGCACAGGTCGTGGGCTTTTTTTGCATACTTGTCACAGCAATGTCTGCATGCTCCTTGTTAACATGAATGTGCGTGGTAAGGAGGGAAAGGTCGGCCAGGTTTCCCCGCGCGTCATGGAGATTGCTGGAACGCCATATCAAATTATGTCCATTTGTCTAAATTGGGCTATGCCCATTATGTGAAAGCCACATATTGTAATTAGAGTAATGCTATATAGTTAAAATTTTCCTACTCTATATACTTTGGAATTGTGTGTACAAAGTGTACTTTTATTTTCCAAAAATAAAAAAAAATATCATCCAATTGTTGTTGATGAAAGATAGTTGGGGCCTGGATGTTGTGGACTCTAAACAGCTCCATGGACATAGGCAATATTTATACCCCCAGTATACTGTTATATCCCGCTGCCTGGAAGAATCTTGCTTTACTCGATCTGCTGAGCTTGCCCTTACTCGGTTGTTTCTTGATAGCTTCAAGTACTTTCTCAGATCTTCCGTCTGTTGGTGTGCTGCCACGGAATCATATAGGATGATTGACATTTCCCATTCTTTGATCTGGTCGAACATGTAATCTACCACCGCTGCTCTCTGCTGTACAGTCGGTTCTTGTTTCTGTTGGCCCCATCTCGTAGTAATCGGTTTGTGGCTTTTCAGGCTGTGGAGGAGGTAATCCTTTAGGTTGTTGGAGGACTGCTGGGATGTTGATGTTGTTGTTATAATTGATCCTACTGCTGCTGGTACCAGGGTTATTTCCTCCTCCGGAATCTGTCTCGTAGGGACCTCTGGTGCCTCTTTTCTTTGTTTTGGTTTCCTTTTCTCCTCCTAACCCATTATCTGGCCCCCTTGTGAGATAAACGTACTGTTCATGGTTTCAATGTTAACAAGGGGTGTGTGTGTGTCTTTCCTCAGCTTTAATAGTTGTAGCTAATAGTGGAGTTGATCTTGGAGGAGTTGTTCTCGATATCAAGATTTCTGGTGGAATAGTGCCAATTGAAGGTCGGGTCTCTGTTGTCCCTGGATTTGTCCTTCCTGTCCCGGTCTTCTTCTTTGGCGGCTATTTCTCCAGTTTCTGTTGGTGACGTTGTCTTTCCAAATAATCAATGACTGTTATCACATCAGCACTATTCCAGGGTATTGACATATCAGCACATTCAAAACTGGAATTCATTGGGAACACACATGGAATTCATTCGGAATACTCAATACTCTTAGACTTGTGATATAACTTTGAGGACTATTTCCGATTTATTTCACAATACTGTAAGTTCTATTTAAATTTCCAGTTTTTATTCTTGGGAATTAAATTATTTGTTAAATTTTACAAAACTTGTTTGTTCTCGCTCTTTTCTAATACTTAGTTTAAGACCATAGAGTCGTAAGAGAACGTTTTGGTGGAATTATTTTCCTTGCGTCCAAAGCTACATCTTTTAATGTATGCAAGCCTGGAGTCAGAATCGGTTTAAAGACGAGTGCCACCGTAACAGAAGCTTATTTGAAGATATCTTCCAATCCACGTCCTCGTTGCCGAGCGACTCCTTTTTACGAAGGAAATATGTTACAATTGATTAAAGTATCGTTATTGAAAATGTACCTTTACGGCGACTTTTCTTATCAAGAAAAGAATATTTTGTCGTTGATCGCCTTTTATGTTAATATCGACACTGTCAAAATACAATTGTTTGGCAGAAAGATAATGAGGATGTATAAATTCTCGGTGAACATGACACGTATTTCCTCACATATCGTAAAGAGCGTTGACTGAATCCACTTTGATAGTAATGACTCTCGGCTGTGTTTCCCCCAATGTTGCACTCGTAGATATCAGAATACACAAACATAAATTTTAGTTCTTCGCTCAGTTTGGTTAGGAAGCGAGAATACTTTTAGAAACGGTCGCTATTGTGGGTATCATTTATAAGACAGAGAGAGGTGCTTCCAGCCAGATTAGCCAAGAAAAGTGATGAACATTGTTTTGGTGTAAGAAAAAAATAAACATTTCAAGACGATGATCAATTTAATTTAATGAGGATTGGCTAGAATTTATGTTTGGATTTGTAAATGAGGGGATCATTTTTGTCCAATGAGAGGATCATTTTTGTCCAGTTGTTCTTGTACATGTTCGTCGAAGATATCTACAAAAATGCATTGACTTTTGATGATACTTATGACCTAAATAGACGAATGATTTGTATAAGATCTACTTCTAAATGAGCTTCGTGATCCAGGCATGAGATAATTTGTTGGGAAACATATCTATAGAACTGTTACGAGGTAATGTTAAATTCAATTTGTTATTGATAGTTCGATAATTTTGGGAGGATCCTCGGAAGTGGTTAATGTAGCTAGAAATGTTGTGACTGGCGTTCGGGTGGCAACTGTTGTTACTGTCGATATATTTCAACGAGGGAGATAATTAATACCATAGCTGACTAAAATAGACACCCATTCGCCTCCTTGTAGCAAACTAAACTTTCTAATGCCTGTTCCAATGATTTAATACACCACAAAAATCTGGCAGAAAACGACAATTGATATCGAGAAGCGAAGCTGTCACCCGAGATGCATTTGCGAGTGAAAAAGAGAAAATCCATGGGCATAGAAGACGTTGACCCAGATCGGCAAATTCGGTCTCAAGCCCTTACACTGATGCTACCTTTCGACCATGACACGTCAAATATGATAATTACCGAAGACTAAGGTAAGGTAACAGTTGATTATTAATGTGCTAAATTTTGTAACATGCGTGACAAAAATTAGTACTATTTTCTGAAACATTTTACTCCACAGAAACAAGCTTTCGTCACCACAAAAGTTAGATGAATGGGTGTTTTAGAATTAATCTCAAATAAAAGCATGAAATAGTGTATGAGATGTTGTAAATAGATTACAAATCTTATTTGTTATATATGGTTTGAAGTTGAGTTAACAAGTTTTATGCCTCTATTTGACATTCAATCTAAGGGCTAGGCATACAAATGTTCCTTTAAAAGATTACAAAATAATGCATAACACTTGGAATATTCCAGTTCCTGTTTATAACATATATAACTTTGGGTACATAACCAATTCCTCTTTTTTTCTTGTATTTTGATGCCTGCATCTGGAAATGCCTAGTTCTCATGAACACAGTGCAAAATAAAGAATGTTTTGTCATTTGCATGTCTTCGTCGCCAAGCCATATACAAGTAATAATTACAACCATAAAATGCACACCAACGTGATTGAAGACGCACTTAGAAGTGTATCCGCAAGACTCAAACAGATCGATATTCCTCAGTTTTGAAACCCGGTCAATCAACGTGTAAGCGGTAAATCTACGGATTCGCTCCCGGCGCGGTATAATGGTGAGTACGTTAATTTTCATAGAGATTTACAACCATCGAAACAAGATTAATTAACGAGCTTTGAAATTCCATTATAACAGCCGTTGCAGTAAGTTAACAGTGATTTCCTTCTCTGATAAGACTGCGCCATAATGTACAGCCCACTCATACTTTCATTGACACAACACGTTTTCTAAATTGATAGCTGACATGGTCAGCGGTCTTGATATTATTCACATATCACCACGTACAAACAAATACTCTTACGGTCATCGTAATGTAAATGCAATTAGAAAATGGATTCAATTAAGATAACTAAGCCCGGGTTTTGTCTGACGCAGTAATCCTTTTTCAAGGACTCGGTTTTCTTTCTTTGTACTGCCATTGAGGTATGCTAGGGATAAAAGGAACCCTGATCTGGTTTGATTGCAGCTATGGTTTAAATACGGTGGTTATTGGTTCTAACTCTAAGGTCACTGAAATTTAAGTAAAAGGGTACAGAAGATCCCACTATCTGTATAGTTATTAAAATATTAAAAGTTCATGTTCAAGTAGTATTTGTATTTAATCCCTCTTGTTTTGTTAGCTGATTTGTCATCCATGTTGAGAAATATTCATCCAATATCCATAAGAACTTCAAGATCCTACTGCTTTGCATGCGTGCATAAGGTGGATCTCCACCATCTCAGAAACAGACTGAATTTTACGATATGACTGGGGATGGTCTGTATACATTCGAAACGGTTTCATAATTGTGATCCATATCCAAGGAATGGAGCTTGGGGAGGGGTGGGGACACATGTTTATATATGTAATTATATATAAAATTGCAAGCGATTTTATGTTATGTAATACCGTGCAAGTCATCCAACACCTTTTATGATGGAGACTTGAAACTTTTGGATACGTCTAGGCCGTCTGTAGATGTACACAAGTTTCGAAAATTAAATCCAACCCCTGTAGTCGATGCATGGGGTGAGGGACACCTACCGTCTTTACTCACTTATAAATTGAGTCCAACTGTAAACTGCAGAAACCCAGATCTGCCGTTGAATAATGCGCCGGCAGATCTGGGTCTCTGCATTTTGTTTGGAGTAATCAGTAGAACAAACAACATAGACCCTGATTTGCAGGCTCATTATACTACGGCAGATCAGGATCTTTGGGGGTTTTTTTGCAGTTTGACTCGACTTATATCCGAGTAGATATGGTATGCATACATGTATACTTATGATTATGTGATACAAAAGAAAAGCATGGGGATAATGCTGTTTTGCTATAGATATCCAGATTTGTTACTAGGATGTCTCTGTTCCACAGCATATCTTTATATTCAATGCATTTGCGTATTTAGACAATCTCTTACCATCTCCTTTGTATTTAGCAAATATCCCTTACCATCTCCACTGTATTTAGACAATATCCCTTACCATCTCCATTGTATTTAGACAATCCTTTACCATCCCCACTGTATTTAGACAATCCCTTGCCATCCCCACTGTATTTAGTCAATCCATTACCATTTCCATTGTATTTAGACAATCACTTACGGTTTCCATTGTATTTAGACAATCCCTTACCATATCCATTGTATTTAGACAATCCCATACCATCTCCATTGTATTTAGACAATCCTTTATCATCTCCATTGTATTTCGACAATTTCTTACCATATCCGTGTATTTAGACAATCCCTTACCATCTCCATTGGATTAAGACAATCCTTTATCAGCTCCATTGTATTTAGACAATCCTTTACCATCCCCACTATATTTAGGCAATCCTTTACCATCCCTACTGTATTTAGACAATCCTTTACCATCCCCACTGTATTTAGACAATCCCTTACCATCTCCATTGTATTTAGACAATTCCTTACCATCTCCATTGTGTTTAGACAATCCTTTACCATCACCACTGTATTCAGACAATCCTTTACCATCACAACTGTATTTAGACAATCTCTTGCCATCTCCATTGTATTTAGACAATCCTTTACCAAATCCAATGTATTTAGAAAATCCCTTACCATCTCCATTATATTTAGACAATCTCTTACCATCTCCATTGTATTTAGACAATCCCTTACCATCTCCATTGTATTTAGACAATCCTTTATCATCTCAATTGTATTTAGATCTGTAACGCATAGTGGTCCAAATAAAGTTCCGGGGGCCGAATATGGCCCACGAACTTCACAGTTTTGGTCCATGTGGCCCATGGTGTTGAAGATGTTGGACCACACTGTTCTAACGCATCATAATTATGACTTACATATATGTCTGATCTTCTAACACAGTATAATCATGACCTAGATATATGTCTATTCTTCTTTAAATAACTTTCTCAGAATCATCTTGGGACATGTGCTTTTGAGTCGACCGGAAGATGCATGGCTGTCCCATAACAGTAAGACAATGTCTGACTTGACAAAATTCTTTGATTTTCACACAACACATACTTCTATGATTAGAATCATACGCATTCATATTATTTCAGTTTTTGTTATCAGGACTAATATTTATCTAGTTATATAAATAAAATGCCAACGGTTAGATTAGTTTTCTACCAGCTTCTTTAACGGAGAAAGCTAGCAATTTACAATAAAAGGTCCGCTGGTACACGACTTTAATAAATACAATATGATGCCGTTGTTAGGTTTTAAACGCATTATTGACTATATCATACCGTTGTTATTTAATGCATTATTGACTATATCATACCGTTGTTATTTAACAGATTATTAACTATATCATACCGTTGTTATTTAACGCATTATTGACTATATCATACCGTTGTTATTTAACACATTATTAACTATATCATACCGTTGTTATTTGACACATTATTGACTATATCATACCGTTGTTATTTAACACATTATTGACTATATCATACCATTGTTATTTAACGCATTATTGGCTCTATTATGCCGTTTGTTCGATTTTAACAGCCCTTCGAATACATTATTGGATACATCATGTCGTCTTAGGTTTCAACAACAATTTTAATACATTATTGGCTATATCATGCCGTCTTTACAAGAACTATATTTTTGAATTTTTGAAACATTAAACAGTTGTATCGTTATTAGCCACATTATTCTTTCTTTTACTTCAGATAATAAACTGGGATCAAGGCAACCTACATAATACTGGTATTTTGAACAATGAGTTTAGACTTCTCAGAGCATTTTTACACACACACACACACACACACACACACGCGCGCGCGCACACACACGGTGTTTTGTTCGGAGTCGGCGTAATGAATAGAGATTAATGTGGTATTGGGATACCTCTAGCTGTCAACCCTCAATGTGTTCAAGCGCTATATGAAACCAGCCCCACCCCCATTAAAGTAAACACGAAAGCCGTTTTGTAATTATTATGTAACCTCTCTTTTACGCTTTCTACATATTTTAAATATACAGTATGAACGGAATTGAAAACAGTGTGTGATTTATAAAGGTTTGATTCGATTCATCTAACAATGTCGACTGATGACGTCAGTGACAACATCAAACTAGTTCCAGCCTGGGTGTGCGTTATGGAAACAGATTTGAAGATCAAACGTAAGGGACGCCAGATCTTCCGCGTAAGAATATATGGGTATATTACTATAGTTAAACAGATTGACTTTGCATATTCATCGAGATTCAGAACGCCAGATCTTCCGCGTAAGAATAAATGGGTATATACTAGAGTAAAATAGATTGAATATACATATTTATCGAGGCTCAGATTTTATGTTGAATGTTCATAAAAGGGCAAAGAGATCTCTCCAAGAAAAGCAACGACCAAGACTGGACACCCATGTACTTGAATATGACGGTTTTGTATTGAATCCAGGACCTAGTGGATATTGACGAGTACTTTACGCATCACATGAATACATGCTGATTGCGAGGCTAAAAGACGATACACCTTTTAAGTTTATTTTATTCCTGATTTATGAAGGTTTGAATCCTTCTTTGTAGATTCAGATCTACAAAGATGGATTCAAACCTTCGAAATGAGATGCTACCGCAAGATCTTGGGCATCTCATACATAGACCATGCAACGAACGAAGAAGTCCACAACAGGATCCAACGAGTCATCGGATCATATGAGGACTCTTGACCACTGTAAAAAAGCGCAAACTGAAGTGGTACGGTCATGTCTCAAGATCATCTGGACTGGCAAAAACAATTTTGCTAGGCACAGTGCAAGGGTGCAGAAGAAGAGGCAGACAGAAAAAGAGGTGGGAAGACAGCATTAAGGAGTGGACAGGCATGGGATTTGGAGATTCCCAAAGGGCAGTAGAGAACAGGGAAAGATGGAGAGAATTGGTTGTAAAGTCAACTGTGGTGCCCCACCGACCTCTTGGGTTAAGGGATTGATGATGATGATGATGATGATGATGATGATGATTATTCATTATTTAATTCTTATCAAACTAAACATGATAATACAACGTATTTTGTTAAGCAATTTGTGGGTCAAAACTTTTAAATCAATGAACAAGTCAATTGTTGATTTCAAATATCTATTTGTTTAATTATTTGACGCATATAACATATTTGCATAAATAATACGTAAAATGCATATAAAATTGCAAAAACAAATAATGTCAGCGAGTGTGACAGTAGTTGTTAATAGATCTTATGACGTTTTATTCGGTTTGTTTATCTAGAGACCTTTTATTTTGTAAAGCCGAGAGAGGAGTGAGATGAACTGATCTAAAGCTCTGGATATTATAATAATTTTATTTAGATTTTTAAAAAAAAAAAAAGATTTTCTGGATGATATCTTCATATGCAGACTTGCCTATTGACGGCAAAATCCTATAATCCATAACAACATATATTGCATGAAACCAGCCATCAGCTGAGGAGGACTTCAAACTATGATAGAGTTGAAATAAACGCAATTTGGCCAAGCGAATGATCTCCATGGTGCAAAAGCACGGTTCGAATAGTCGTTCAATTGCAAGAATTCTGTTCGAATAGTCCTTTAATTGCAAGAATTCTGTTCTGTTCGAATAGTCCTTTAATTTGCAAGAATTCTGTTCTGTTCGAATAGTCCCTTAATTGCAAGAATTCTGTTCGAATAGTCCTTTAATTGCAAGAATTCTGTTCGAATAGTCCTTTAATTGCATGAATTCTAATTCAGTCAAGAAAATGCCCGTATATTAGTTTTCGAACATAGAATATACATTCCTTTCCTGCTATATAACTGGCACGTTTATTTGCTTTCATACTGTTCAATCGCAGGTTTGTCACTATCTATACAACAAGACAGCAACAGCTGTAATTACAGGTTTAGTGTCTAGTGGCGCGCTGAACATTTCTTTACAAAAGAATAAAAAGATAAAAACACTTTGGGTAATTACATTATTTCATATAAATAACACGTATTGGGTAATTAAAGTATCTCACGACGTGGAATTACTGTTTTTCATCAATCCGCACTGAAAGATAAAATCTTCGTTGATTTATTGGCATAAACACCTAATTTAAGCTCCACATATGATCCTTAGTACTCGGAAAACAAAATTCTGTAGATCTATAATTATGCGGATTCTAAAATTGGTAAAAACGATGTCAGTGGCAAGGATATGTTTCAAGTTTCCTAAAGTTCGCACAAAGATTTGGAAGATTTGACTTAGAATTTGCAAAGTAGAACGCACGAGTTTCAAAATTTTAGGCTGCTGGATTCCCGTTTAGGAAATGGATAATGTTATTTGTCAACAAAATGAGACACAATAATGTTTGGAGAGTTTATAATTCATCCGGTAGATGCCACCCTGACACTTATTAACCTTTGTTCAGAAACTTCATACCCTATCACAAAATCTTCCAGAATAAACTTTTGCATAGTTCACAAATTCGACCATATTTCTGTAAATGCCACATATAGGATGAGAATGAACTGTTTTACCAAAAAACACCTACATTTTCGTATTGAAAATAACAGAAATTCATCAGAACGTTCAGATTTCTTACATTCTTTGTACTTTTTTTTTTAAAACAGTTTCTAAACATTCAAGTCAAAACGTGAATTATCCCTCTCTCCCTCCCTCCCTTCCTCCCCAATGCAGGTTCTAATGTTGCAGGCATGACATGTTAGGATGAAATACAACGCGCCCTAGGATGACCTAAACAATGACCCATCTTGCAATAAAACTACAACTGTGAACTTTCGATTGTGTACAATTTGATAAGTCTAAATATCACCTCTGAAGAATGCTATATATTTGCATAAGGAAATTCAATTGCACTTTAAACAAGTCCTTCCAAGAAACGTGTATTGATGGCTTAGTTTCAGACTGAAATGTGTAAATACTCGATGTTTATTGAAGAATAAAATGTAGTTGACTTAATGACAAAAAAGATCTAACGGTTTGTCTGTAATGCCACAGTGAAAGAAATGTCACAATATGTATATTGCTTAACGACACCATCTTCAACAAAATCAAAATTAATTATGTACTGTTACGACTCTACTGTCTGAAACTTAGTAAACGAAAAGAGCGAAAACCAACAAGTTTTGTAAAATTCAACAAATAATTTATTTCCGTAGAATACAAAGTAAAAATTTAAAAAGAACTTACAGTATTCTGCATTAAATCTTAAATAGGCCTAAAAAGTTATATGACAAGTCCAAATTTAAGAAGTTCCAGTTAAATTCCAGTCGTATTCAAATAAATTCCGATATTGAATGTTTTGATGTGCATGTAGTCTCGAATGTGCTATTGTGTCAATAACTTATGTGTTAATATCTTTTGATGCATCACAAACACAATACAAAATGTCCTTGTCTGAATTCGATATAATTCCAAAGAAATTTTTAGTCCAAGAATAGTATTTAGCACTTTGTAATTCAAGTGAATAATAATTGGATCAAATAAATCCAAATTAAGAAATGAGCACAACAATAAGACTGATTCTTCTTCTGATGTTAAGGCAAGAATGAATAATCCCAATGTAAAAAAGATTATGTATCCCTCTTCTTGACCTACGTCGCAATTACCATTTTCTGACAATACTGTGTCAACTTAATAGGAAATTTCCATTCTGCAAGTTGCTAAGATCAGAATCAAGATTGTATCATTATCAAATTAAAGTAAACATGTTTACAATTAATAATTATCTGAATATTTAATACACAGTCATAGATAAATATTCGCTATGCATTATGTAAATTAAATATACATTACAGTACATTAAATAATTAGTTATAAGCTGAAAATATTGTGATTCCTTTCTTGCAGAGTTCTAAAAAAGGAATTAAAAACTGTTACAACTTTATCTTAGTCCCAAATGCCTCTTCAGGGTGACTGGAGCTACGATGAATTATATAAATTCTTACTTATCTGTACTCCTGTTATTTCTACTAGCGTTTTGTTTTGTCCGTTTGTTGCACTTCTACTTTTAATGCTCATTACACTAGGATATGACAGGCATCTCATATATGATTCCATCTTTGAGGTCAAGGTCATTGCCTAAATGTGACTAATTTTTATATTAATCTAAATCCGTCTTTAGAATAATGTATCTGTTCATGGTGGTCTATAGTGCGAAGCATATTTCGATGTCATTTTCCACAATTTCTTCTTCAAATTATGATTTTAAATAAGAATAGTGATAATAAACAACTGGGATTAAAGTTAATGCTGAATGCATTTTCCCCAGATCTAAATAAGAAAGGAAGATAGAGTCCTTAGTCTAAGACTGAAAAATGCAATTTAAGTTTCATACAAGACCAGTAAAATCATCAGAAAGCTAAATGCAAGGATGGATGTCATTACTTGCCTTACCCAAGCATTAGAATACACATCTACGTCCAAATGTAAAGTTTATGGCACATATTTAAAAAAAAAAAGTCAACAGATACCAGATTTTCAAGATATGAGATAAGAGAATTAATTCCATCCACATAAATTATACAAATGAATTGTCCGAAATGCGGAAATATACCACTGACTCAACTCATTTCTTATGCATTTCTTCCAAACCTATCGATAATGTCAACACGACCCCGTTTGAAAGCCACAGGTTTAAACAAAATTTCTGAAAGGACCAGTGTGCATGCCCTCAATCCACCCAGATAAAATGTAAGATTCTGAGTTGCCTTGGCACAACTGTACATCATGGGAACCAACGCATACACATTTGCGCTTGGTAATATATTCTTTCATTCTTTTTAAAAGCTAGGCAAATAAGAACATGAATCTGTACCACCATGCCAAATTATATATAAGTTTTGTGATTGCCGAATAAATTTTTATTTCTTCGGAAAGAATGTAAAGGAAAATACGAAAGGCCAGGCAGCCTCCTCATCATACCAATTTTCTTGTGTTTCCGTCAAGAATTGTAAATACGAAAGGCCCGTCAGCCTCATCTTACCAGTTTTCTTGTGTTTCCGTCGAGAATTGTAAATACGAAAGGCCAGGCAGCCTCCTCATCTTACCAGTTTTCTTGTGTTTCCGTCAAGAATTGTAAATACGAAAGGCCCGTCAGCCTCATCTTACCAGTTTTCTTGTGTTTCCGTCAAGAATTGTAAATACGAAAGGCCAGGCAGCCTCCTCATCTTACCAGTTTTCTTGTGTTTCCGTCAAGAATTGTAAATACGAAAGGCCAGGCAGCCTCCTCATCTTACCAGTTTTCTTGTGTTTCCGTCAAGAATTGTAAATACGAAAGGCCAGTCAGCCTCATCTTACCAGTTTTCTTGTGTTTCCGTCAAGAATTGTAAATACGAAAGGCCAAGCAGCCTCCTCATCTTACCAGCTTTCTTGTGTTTCCGTCAAGAATTGTAAATACGAAAGGCCAGTCAGCCTCATCTTACCAGTTTTCTTGTTTCCATCAAGAATTGTACGACTGTTTGTATTGATATTCTTGCATACAATTATACCAAGAAGGACTTCCATTCATATTGTTCAATTGAACAAAAAAGACTTCTATTTATATGTACAGCTGAACACAAAATGACTTCCATTTATACGTACAATTTAACACAAAATGACTTCCATTTTTACGTTCAGTTGTACAATAAAGGACTTCCGTTCATACGTTCAAGCAGCTAATTTACGTGCGGTAAGGGTCTGAAATCTTGACTGATAATATTTCATTGAATGGAAAGCGATAGGGTCTATAAGTGCCCCACCCCCCATGATAATATGTTTCTCGGCTTATACCGGTATGAAATCTCCAACAGTGTTCTTTTCTAATGTATATGCACATTTTTTTTTTTCCTGCAATCTTAACTTCGAAATTTTAGGGAAGCCAAAGAATTATGAGACTCATGATTCAGTTGCACGCGTTATATGATAGAATAAATCAATGCGGAAAAACAATATTTTGTCTTCAGACAATTTTTTTTTTTAACCAGCGAAATAACTTTTGAAAGGATGTACGACAGACATTGAAAGAATAAGTGTCTGTTAAAATACCCTATGGAATAACGGGACTCCTGCTTGCAAATTCCTTACCGACTGACTGTGGGTAAGTACTATTAGACTGATTAATGAATAAACACAGTTTATCCTCTCAGAACTTTCTGATATATAAGTCTGCTATACATTCGGTAAAATCAAGTTATTTGTATCAATCTTCATTTCTCTTCTCACTTCTTATTGTCACGACTTAAGACTGACGAAATGACTTTTCTAAAACTTATCTGCCCATTTCACAGAGCAGAACATCACTGGCTGTTTCGAGCTATTGAACGAACAAGATAAAAACAAACAAACAAACAAACATAACCGCCATTCACTGAGTAAGAATTTAATTAAATGAGCAACTAAGAATGTATGAATGTTTATAGAATTCCATTAAAAATAAAATTTCAATAAAATTATAGTATTTGGGGAGGACAGAGATAAATCTAAAATCTACATCAAAGTTTCTGCATTAGAAAAAAGATGTCTGAAAAATAGTGCAATTTCTACAGACAGTAAATTTTTAGTAATACTAACGTGGATTATGCAAATAAGATACATTAAAAATAAATAATTACCAACAAAAATTACCGGTCAGGACAGGATGCAAACGCGGGAAAAGATAGAGTAATCAGACTGCCCTACTAAGCAATCTAACATTCAAACTTAAGAGAGCTTGACTATTTACATATTTACTGTATAAATATCGTGTATAGCCTCTAAGGAAATTCAAACGTAGAGAATGGAATATAAACTTTGATAGACAGCCACAAGGTAAAGATGTGAATTACATAAATGCTTGAGATAAACTGGAACATCAAACAAACAAAATATGTAAGACACAGTCGTAGCTCTAAACAAACTCTACATGAACAATGGCAACCCCCAACCCCCCAGTGCATTTACTGCTTCTAAAGCAGTGTTATTATGAAAGATAAAATGAACCTCACAATCCCGTATTTTCCAATAAGACGAAATGAGGACGAGGATTAGTGTGTAATTTCTTTTAGCATTGGTCACATTATCGGAAGAGCATTACCGTTAGGCCACCTGATCTTGCCAAAGTAGATACTTCGTGACATTATGACACAGTACACAGCTAGTAAGATAATCAGACACGCCATTGTTCGAGACAATCAGAACCTGCAATAAAATGAATTTGATTGGCTGATCGAATCTTATAAAGCCGCGTTGATTGCAATATCGCGGGTGTAAATCTGAGACTGCGTCGAGATATGAATTCTGACGTCACTTCGTACCCAATTAATGTGGCATGCACCACAATGGTTAGATGGAGATTAGATTTCCATTTAATTCTGCTCTGCATTCTTTTTTGTGACACAACACATCATGAACTCATTGAGTAAGAGCTTGAAGAAAAGCTTAAAAGCAAGTTTTAATCGAGCAGAGGAAACGGACTTAACTGTATGCTAAACTGTATGCTAAATGAGTTGAGTTGACTAAATTTGCCTTTGTCGATGGAACGATATGAACGTGTGGGCGTCGAAAGTTGCATCGTTTGACATTGCTATTGGAAACGCATATACTCTCAACCTTCAGTACCATAAGGGTTAATTATATTGGTGCTGACTGCTATAGTCATAATCATCATAAAAAGAATTATTAATCCTTTTCAACGCTAGCATCAAGTTGTTTCTTTGAATCTGTATAGAAGTGGCTCATCAGTTGCTGACAATTATTTGTAAATAACATGCTTACACCGTATCTAAGTATTTGTAAATAGCATTCTTACACCGTATCTAAGCATTTGTAAATAGCATTCTTACACCGTATCTAAGCATTTGTAAATAGCATTCTTACACCGTATCTAAGCATTTGTAAATAACATTCTTACACCGTATCTAAGCATTTGTAAATAACAATCTTACACCGTATCTAAGCATTTGTAAATAACAATCTTACACCGTATCTAAGCATTTGTAAATAACAATCTTACACCGTATCTAAGCATTTGTAAATAACATTCTTACACCGTATCTAAGCATTTGTAAATAGCATTCTTACACCGTATCTAAGCATTTGTAAATAGCATTCTTACACCGTATCTAAGCATTTGTAAATAGCATTCTTACACCGTATCTAAGCATTTGTAAATAACAATCTTACACCGTATCTAAGCATTTGTAAATAACAATCTTACACCGTATCTAAGCATTTGTAAATAACAATCTTACACCGTATCTAAGCATTTGTAAATAACAATCTTACACCGTATCTACGTATTTGTAAATAGCATTCTTACACCGTATCTAAGCATTTGAAAATAGCATTCTTACACCGTATCTAAGCATTTGTAAATAGCATTCTTACACCGTATCTAAGCATTTGTAAATAACAATCTTACACCGTATCTAAGCATTCGTAAACAACAATCTGATACTGTATCTAAGCATTTGTAAATAACATGCTTACACCGTATCTAAGCATTTGTAAATAGCATTCTTACACCGTATCTAAGCATTTGTAAATAACAATCTTACACCGTATCTAAGCATTTGTAAATAACAGTCTGATACTGTATCTAAGCATTTGTAAATGACATGCTTACACCGTATCTAGGTATTTGCAAGTAACATGCTAGCACCGTATCTAAGTATTGGTAAAAATATGGTTACGCCGTATCTATTTGTAAATAACATGCTTACACCGTATCTAAGCATTTGTAAATAACATGCTTATTCCATATCTAAGCATTTGTAAATAACAATTTGACACTGTATCTAAGCATTTGTAAATAAAATGCTTACACCGTATCTAGGTATTTGCAAGTAAAATGGTAACACCGTATCTAAGTATTTGTAAAAACATGGTTACGCAATATCTATTTGTAAATAACATGATTACACTGTATCCAAGTATTTGTGAATAAAATGCTTACACCGTATCTAGGTATTTGTAATTAATCCCATTCTATTTGATTAATTTATACTTTTGGAATCCCATACTTTTATTGATTTATGCTATTTTAATCCCATACTATTTGATTGATTCATTCTATTGGAATCCCATTCTGCGGATCTTTGTTTTCCTTCTTATTTTGATGAGAAATTACGAATCATCTGGAACCCGACAGATTCGATAATTCTGATGAGGTGGTGTATATTTGCCTTTAATAAAAGTATATGATAATAAGAATGAGAATATTTGTGTTGTCATAAACAAATTATTTGCTTCTTACTACTTCGATCATGCGAAAAAAATCATGTATCTCCAATGCCAAATATGTAATGAATTTAGCCGTTGAAAAATCGTACTGAACATTGCATTAAAAACGTAAAATTAAAAGAAAATCGTAATGCTTGTGGATCCAGGAGATATTGGAAAATACTATTGCTGTATTTCTATCTCATTCCACTAGGAAGTATATTGAATGTGCACGGGCGTAAAGAGGCGATGGGATAGGGATACATTATAATTCAATTATTTCAAATTCTAAGTTTAAAAATTCATTCTTCTCATTCACGTTGGCCACTCTAGGGACCAATTAACGTGTTTGATGGTATCCCTTCCAGTGACTATTTTTGGTTATCGTTCTTCATGTTCATTAGTGATGTGTTATATTTGAAATAGGAATATCTTTGGTGAAAACAGAAGTACAATGTTGCATTAGATTATAATCTAAACTGTAATTTTCAAATGGCAACAAGTAAACCAACTGGAATTGATATATAACCCCACTTAAATGAATAAAGCCGATCGTATCTCGTCGGGACAAAAATGTGAACATAATCCAAAGACGTTCGTCGATACACAGCTGTCGTCTTCAATAGAAATTGATTTTGCAAATGTATTCATATTGTGTTCTTTTGTAATACGGGGATGAATTTACACGACAAATATTCATCGCACTTTATGGTACTATGACTAAATTAATTCCATTTAAATTTAAAATGTACATATGTGGACAGCTGTTTTGGGCAGTGAAATAATGGTTTACCTCGTACATAAAACGGATAGTAGCACGAATGTATACGGTGTAGTGTCAACGAATAAATGGATTGGTTTATACGTATACTTTTGCAACAGTGCAGAGAGAGAGAGAGAGAGAGAGAGAGAGAGAGAGAGAGAGAGAGAGAGTTTATGATAAGCTGGCAGGACAATAGGCACAAAAGAGACAAATCTGCTGAAAAAACAAGTATGTTGGTGGCAATTATACGTCAAAAAAACTACACACAAAGTATTGTGCTGGAAGCTACTATATTTCAAAGTCTAAAGCAAAGTAAGAGAAGAATAGCTGGAGGTGGTCTTTGCATCAAGCTCAGTCAACTTTTCAACTTAAGCCACTTATTATTAAGTATTCGTTTTCTACTTCAAGGAAATTCAACATCTATCTCTTTATTCTGTCAAACTTCATGGAAAGAAATTATTCGGACCCCATTTTGAATCCCTCGAATACTGTCATTCTATTTCACGAATTACACTCTAATTATCGGTACTGTATCTGATTTTATTTATAGCAGATATGAATATAATTTGCTATTGTCAAATGTATAAACTGTACAGGGGAAATTTTTTTTAAACAATACATTCAAATATCGATTACACCTATCCCGATTCTTTGACAAGGAAGTATACTGATAAATACATGTATGGATCTAAACGTACGAAGACATTAAAGCATTCCATTTTATACCGTTTGCTGTTATTGTTCCTTTCATACACCTCTGTCAATTGTGCCCAAGGGTATGAAAAACTGATTTACCGCTCAATATCTTTTATTGCATAAATCACTAAATGCATACTGACATTGTTCTGGTTTAATGCAAGATCTACAAACTCGAACGTGGTTCAACTTTGTGCTGATTGACAGCCTCGTTTACAGTGTTTATTAAAAGTGTTTCCATGACTATAAGTCCTCCTCTGATTCCTTTCAACACATATTAATTCTTGTAACATTCCTCCGTGTCTTCATGGAAATCAAGACCAAGTTTGAACATGTCGGAGTTCTGGAACAGAAAGAAGTCATCTAATTTTGTTTGATGCCCCATGCGTAGTCAGTACTGTCTGTTCGTTATAAAACTGAGCGACGTCATCATTCGTTCCATGTATTCCTCTGATTTTCTTATTCTTTTGTCTTCCAAGTCACGCCATCGCCTTGTTATCTCCGCTAATCTGAGTTCATTTATCTTTCTGAGAAAGAAACTAACATAAATTGAAAACAACAAAAGTAAAAGAAAAATGTTCCTTTGTTAATTATGATAGAGCTCTTCATTTAGTATGCATTTCTGAAACAGAGGACCAGGTATAATTTGAAGTTTTTTTACATTGGCAACATGCACAGTGGAGACATTATTGGCATACCTCTATGCTACTTTTAAGAACTGTGCCTGAAATTTCTTTTCACGTGGTAACTATGGAACCTATGCATTATCTAAAGCAGACAGTTAATAAAATGGCCGTTTTCATGTGCTCGAAAAAGGACCCTAAACTAGTCCAAAGTACACTATACTTAATAGTTATTAAAATAGGGAAAATTAACTTTGCCAGATTAGACAATACAAGGTCATGAAAGGGCAATTAACGAACCATGAAAGAAAAAGTGAAATAAAAATTATCGCCTCATTCATTTTGTAATTTAACTTTCCAGGAAGTGAAAATGACCAAATGCAGCTAGCAGTCTTTTGAGAGTTGCACCTCTGAAGTAGTAATGAACTGTATGCTCCAGAAGCCCAACATCAATCTTATCCCCCCAACATCAATCTTATCCCAAAATAAAGGGAAGTGAAAGTTCTTTTAAAACTACTTAAGATATACAAGGGCTGTTATAAATTACCAGGATAGCCAGTGAGGAGAACCTGGAAATCCTTTTATTTTTCCAAATCCAAATCCTTTTGCAAAGAAAGAAACTATAGATGTCAACCTATACTGATCATGCTCTGGATTTTTTTATGGACAGGCGGTGAATATATTATCTTGCAATTTTCTCCTTGCTTTTGTAGATAAAATGTCGCGTAACCCCTCTTAATATTTTAAGATTGCCACTTTACTGAGTTTTGATATCTGTATACCTAACAACAAAGTGATTTTGAGACTTCGTGTTCAGGAGTAAAGCGTTATACTGAGTGTTAGGTATTTCATATTCCCGGTAACAATTTACTCATTCAGCAATCAGTAAGCAGGAATAAGACTGAGGAAGCACCCAAAAGAGAAAAAGGTCATCAAACCAACCGTTTCTCCTCAAATTGTCGTTTCTGTTGAAGAAGTTTCATTTTGCGAAGTTTCACTTCTTCTTCCCATTGTCGATCTTGCATAAAGTCGTCCGGTTGAAGGAGCTGCACGTTCTCCACTTCGTGCCACAAATTGCTTCCCATCTTCCACAGAGACAGGTGATTTCCACTCACATCATTCATCTAAACAAAGGTCATACCGGTAACATACAAATCTGGAAAGTGACAACACGGTGATAAAGTCATCGTCAATGTTATATATTTGAGTTCGTATTGAAAATAACAGAAATTCATCAGAACGTTCAGATTTCTTACATTCTTTGTACTTTGTTTTAAATACGGTTGGTGGTTGATTTAGATCCTAGAACATCATCTCATGATCTCACACGTCTTTATGATGCTTTTCAATCTTGATGCGTCAGCTTGGTCCGTTGCTCCTGTTTAAGACAATATAAAGGTAGTTTATGAATATTTATAGTTAGCTTTTGACATGTCAGAGCATAGCGAGTATTCCTTCTTGAAGCGTTGGTATATTGAGGACGTGTATCTCAAGAAACAATGAAAAATATTTCCTTCCAAAGAAACAATATTTCCTCACCACAAATACGTAGATGGATGAGTCTGTAGAACTGATGTCGCAAATACATTTTTAACATGTATATGATCTTAAAATCTGTTATGATTTTCTTTCTTGAATTACACTCGACTCCATTGGCTTAATTTTAAAGTTTGTTATCAAATGTAGTTGATCTGGTATAGTCCGATCAGAAAAAGGGATAAGCTAAGACGGAATTACCTTAAAAATGGCAAAGTTTGGCCCAAAGTCAAGGGTGTTTTAGCCCCTGTTAAAAACACATGCATAAGCGGCTAAATCAAAAATCTTAATCGCAATAACATAATTTAATCCATGGACGAGAACTTTAGTTGCAAGACATGTCCAGCTTACAATTACTTGAACGTATTTGTGTTTAGTAATAGATTTTTGTGCAGTCATTATTAACTAAACGAAATATTTACAAAATTGATAGAAACATGTAGACAATTACGTACAGTGCTATGTCATTGCATTAGATGGTTATTAACATTTGCACATAAAATCAAACGGGAAATCCTGTACTTTTTATGTAATCTATGTTTATCAAATATTTTTTTTTTCTTTTCGGTTCTACGGAATTACTATGCCATTCGATATCAGAATATAGTTTCCTTTGTATCACAGATTTCAAATCATTTATCTACATGTGTTCAAAGAATGTGTAGATCAGACAAAATATGCCACTTCAGTATCAACGATATTTAGACTTACAATACATAGATTAGAGATCAACCGAATCATCACATAACCACACTATTTATACATAATATTTATGTATAATAAATATTAGACAAACAATTTTCCAGTACTTTGTACCATATTGAAGGAAGACCTATACAAACTTACCGTTGTCAGTTTCATGCTGTTTTCCTTGCGTCTTCATTCGTATGCGATACGTTTAACTTTTATTTGCAAGACTTTCGGAGATCAATATTACCTGGGTCTGGAGTCTGATAAATCAACGTGTTTGCCCAGCCAGCATACCCGGTAATTCAACATTAGTACAGCTGGGGAGGCATAGTGTGATTGAGCTGATTTCCAAAGAGATAAACAATCATACGGAGAAGAGTGGTTAACTTGATTTGTGGTAGCATTACATTACAACAATTATTGGGAAAAGTTCCTGTTGATTTACTCCATTGATGAGATAGTCAGCGCACATGAAGAATTGAATGGAGAAAATGCGAGAAAATAAAGGTGATGAATTGATAGCGGACCTTGTCAGTTGTCTTCTTGTCCTTCACCTGTTGCTACGTCATCAGAAAGTTGAGCACATCATTTTATTGATCAAAGTAACTTCCATAGAGCCTAAGAATATATTTTTATTCCGGCATGTCTCCATTGCATAGCATAACTATATAATCAGTATCTTGCTATATTTAAGCAATAACCATCTCCAGAGTTTCTTCCATGATAGCCCTTTACACATTGTTTTTATGTTCCCGCCATTAATATGACATGTTTGCATAACGTCCATCATGGATGTTCCACTATTAGACCACCTTGAGCATTATTACAAAGAAACCCTTGCAGTCTTCCAGGCAAGTAATTGTATGGAATAATGCGACCCAAATAATCACGACCAACAAGCGTATGTGGCCTTTATTCTTTAAGAGTTGATGATTTTCTCAAAGTTTGCCTGTTTGATATTATCGATGATCCATTGCAGGGGGCATAATTGCATGTCATGGGCGACAAAACGCTACGCTCCTGTATCACCCGTGACTTCCTGTGCTTCGATAACGTCGTTGTTCATGAGTAAGCATAAACAGAATTACGTCATCAACAACACAATACAAGAATCTCCTACACATAAATGGTTGTGCCCGTTTTATCGATCGATACGTGACTATGTTCGGAAGAAAAGACTTTGACTGGTTCATTGAAACAGCATGAACGGTCATGTTGGATCACAACGGCGAGAAATGTTTACTCGCGCTTGCAGCAGTTGGTTAAACATTCTTTTGTATATTCATGAGAAGGGAGAACATCTCAGTACATGCAGCCCCATAAGGAGTGTAGCGGATTGTAGCCCGTAGCTTACAACGATGTGATGGGGCATGTGTGTCATATGGACAACCAAGGCCTTTTTGAAGTCGATACATGTACTATTAATAGTGCTAAGTATATGCTTTCGGACCTTTCCTAAAACGATCTCGTAATTAATTTTTTGTTACTTTCCAGTAACATGGTTATATGAAAAAAATATACCACATTCGTTTCACTTGCGGCTTTTTAAGGGGAAAAAAATAAAAATATTCATATCAAGTAACCTGCTGGTATTAGATTTTCATGACGATTTTGTTTGATAGAAGGAAGATAAACTTTGAGTGACATTGCTGGTCTTAACTGCATTAATTCTATTTATAACCGAATTTAGCAGCTGTATTGATATTGGGCACAACCTTTATTTAACTGGCATTGGATATTGCACCAAAGGAGTTTCAGTTGAAGTATATCTTTAATAATGTCGTTATAAAATGTTTCATTTTCTTATCATTAACATAAACTGCCATTAAAGTATGTAGTATAACATAAACAAATGTTAAAGTATGCAGTATGACATACACAAATGTTAAAGTATGCAGTATGACATGCACTAATGTTAAAGTATGCAGTGTAACATATACCAGTGTTCCCAAAGTGTGGTACTCGTATACTCGTACCACCGCTGGTACGCGATAAGGTTTCAGAGGGTACGCAGCAGAAATTAAATCACTAAAATTGGAACAAAAAATACTACCACACTGGCAGAAGGGGTACGCCGATAAGACCGATGTCCCAAAAGGGGTTCGCGAATGTTATTAGTTTGGGAAACACTGACAAACACTAATATTAAAGTATGGAGTATACCATAAACAAGGGGTCTCAAACACGCGACCCGCCGAATCCTGTGGCCCGCAAAATGATTGGCGTCATGAGGTGTCATGAGAGATAACAAAGGTGTTGCGGTCCCAAGGCCATCTAAAATGCCCTCATGCGGCCCTTATGGTGGTTTGAATTTGAGACCCCTTCCATAAACAAATGTTACAGTATGCAGTATAACGCACTTACAGAATTTATAATCAATTAAAAGTTTTAAATTTCACGGCTGAGTATTCACGAAACCCCTCAAGTGCTCACTGAAACATGGATATTGCTAAATTACATCGCATCCTATTTGTTAAATTTTCTAAAAAAAAGTTCACATGTTTAATAGCAATCTTAGATTGAGTAAATTGACTGGTTCATAACTGAATATTAAAAATGATTGGCAGTGAATGCTCAAGTTTAGGAATTTCGTGTCTACAGGCCCTGGTTGTTTTGTTGATGTCCAGACCTAAATATCGTATATCGATTCAACACGCCTCAGGAAATACGAACGTTCGGAGGGTGGTAAAATAGAAGTGTAACGAATTTATTGCCCCTCAAATTCTTTTTCCATCCTTAGCGTAGCAACAAATATAAAAATAAAAGGCATGACTTAAATTTAGCAGTAAAATTGAATTAAGATCAACTTTAACTTGTAGACAATATATCAACGTAATATTTAGTACCCATTAAAATCCACATATAAACAGCAGTTTGTCGGTTTGTCAGTCAATAATGAGATATTGCTTTACTGAAAATCGGATGCTTTGATTGCAAGTTTGTCTTCGTTCAAAAATGAACTGAATCAATCCGATCTTATGTCTGTTAAACATCTCACTTGAGTGGAGATTTGATGTGTTACATTTCACGCACCATCTGTTTGTTTTTTTTTTTTTTACAGTCAGAGACCAGCTGATCAATATCAATTCCACCTGTATCCAAACCCAAAATCGTTAAAAGTGGCTGCCTACCTTTTAAAGGGAAAGCTGTTTAGTAGAAACCTCGATTGCGGTAGAATTTGAAATAGGAGAGATATTTTGCACAGAATGGTGCAGGATGGGCAAATAAATGAGAGGTTTTCTCATGGTCAGCATTTGTAAAAGTTCGTCCGATCTTTATCTTTATCTTCATTGTCCAACCGTCGCACTTGTGGTAAGGATAGAGTGATTTGTGTAGGTTTTTGATGAATTACAGCTGCTACTAAGTGTTGTCATGAATTTAAAAAGTGTATTTCAAAAGGTATTTCATATAACTAATTTAGAAATTTCTAATTGATAAAATGGAGGCTTCCATTTTCTTAAAATTTACGCCATTGCCTTTAATGTCTATACACCCAATCCAAAATTCTGCATACCTTGGGATAATTAGAAATACCGTATCCGAAGCACTTGTTTATTGACCAATCAGATACCTTGAAATCTATCGGGAGTGGGATTTGGGAGTAATGACAAACAGGCCCGGCAAGGCGAATGAAGCAACTGCCTTGGGCCCCGCGCTTCTCCGCAACGCAGTTTGTTTGCTTGGGGCTCCGCACTCATAGCTTGCTGCCTTGGGCCCCGCATGCTGCCTTGGGCCCAGGACATCCTAGGGCCGGGCCTGATGACAAATATAAACTCCTGAAAAACAAATAGTAGCTGTATCGACCTTGATGTTTCAACTGAAGTTGGGGCCTGATCAATTTGTCTGACAAGGACAATACTGAATGATTTCTAACACCATCTCACTTATAACTTCCATCAGTCAATATGTCTGCAGAAATTTAAAAAAGAAGACCTTTCCACCAGAAACTGGATTTAAACAACAACAACGACAACAAAATAATCATCTGAAATTGGAAGATTTAGTTTCATAGAAAACAATTTGGTGCTTGCTTGAGTACTTGATAGCAAGCGATTGAGATTTCTGACATTTCTAAAAGCAAACTGACCCTATAAGTTACAGCTACCAAGTTCACAGTGATCAGCGAGCATCATTGGCACAATGAACTCGTATACTTAAATCAATTAACTCCATTGCATGCGCATGACTGAAAATCAATAGCTGCTATTTTCATCATCATACAGTCTTCACTTAGCTCACTGAACAAAATATCTAATATTCAGGACATGTTTTGAAGGTATTAAAGGCTGTTAACTACTATTTTGTGCTTTATAGCTCCTGCTTAGTGAAATTGCGCATTCAGAATCGCTTATTTTATGAGTGCGAGCAGAGGTTACTAGTAATGAAATTAATGCCCCGTATGTTAGTTCTGGCAAGATGAATTATAGTGCTATTAGACAACCGTCACAGCTAACAACTACAGGTGCATAATATATTCCGGAGTGCTTGCAAGTCAGGAGTGATTGGCAACCACCATAAATGAAGGAAAACGACGAATTTATCCAAGATATGAATCGTGGTGTTCATTAAAAGTATATTGTAAAATTCTGTAAATCGAACACGAGTTACTGGTCCCAGTCGAAATACATACCTAGTCTCAGGTCTGAGTCTTCACTGTTTTCAATTTTACCACCATCATCTCGATGGTTCGAATACCGTTACGTTACTCAAAGTCACATATCTGCCCCGAGAATAAGAAATACAAGGATGGACTCGAACCTTTCCCATTAGCACACGGTCTCTCAGGGAAGTATTCTCGGGGATGTGTGCATATTACTCATAGGAAATTTAAGCGAAACGAAGTGCATTAAAATATATTGCATAATTAGTTTATCAGTCCGTTTGATGTATATTGCTTTTAAACTGTTCTCCATCGATATTACAATCTTGTATTAAAACGAGGTCCCAAATTATCTTCTATACATCGGTCCCCTTACTGCTGGTTTGAAATGAGGTTTCAAACTGTCTTTTGCAAATCGGTCCTCTTACTGCTATATAGGTGAGAAGCATTAATCAGCATTCCCTCTTGGTCAGTAGAAGCTATGTGTCCGATTTTATTGTTCATACTTTCATGTATGGAATATAAGAAAGAGCATAAATAAAAGCAAGTAAAACAAATACACGATGTCATCCTACCTTACTGAAATTTTCTCTTCACAATCTTTGTCCGTCTTCCTGTATCTGTCTATCGATGTGCTTTTGTGTTTCTACCCCTATCTACTCCCTTATCTCGATTTCTCTTTGTTCATCATTTAATTTTGTCCCCGTCCGTCTTTCTTCCTTCTCTCTTTCTTTTAATAATCAAACAACAGAAAGCTTTAGTAGAACATATTTTGTTATGATTCACTTTATACAAACTAAATGAAAAATCAATTGTCGATCCTGTAGCATTTTGAGCTTTCTAAGTTTTACTGTACATTGAAAGAAAAAATAAATAATATAAATTTGGTATGAAAATTATAAAGGACTCAGAGATAATATTAAAGCACGTGGAACGTGCAGCAAGCCATCTGGTTTTATCCCTTTATTTACATCATTGGGTGTGGCTTTAAAATTCCCTTATTAGGCCCTAGAGGAAGTTGCACATAGATATTCGAAATGATGCATATCTAAAGAGTTTTCAGACGGAATTCGGTATAAAATTTCCATAGGGCGTGAACAATAAAATTGTAATTAGTGACATAGGATTCCTCAATTTCCTTTTTAATAAATTACAGATTCTTTTGCGGACTTAATATATACGCTTTTATTTATAACTGTAGTTTTACATTTTGGCAACTTATATTTTTTAGATTTCATAGAAAGGGAGGTTTTATTGTAGCAGTGGTCATGTTTCTTTTGAGTCGGAGCTAGACTGAGGTACTCTCAGCAACACCTAACACTCCGAAGGAAAGGTTTATTTACCACTGAACGCAGAAAGAAATAACAGAAGAAAAAAACAAGAAACGGATTTTTAAACTTCATTGATATGCTAATGTGTTTCATTAAAAAAATATAATAAGTCTGTTCACTGCATGCTAACAAAATCATTTCTTCAAACATTTATATGATTACGGTCGAATTTTCGTCATCATCACCAACATAATCACAAAGTGCATACTTCGATGTCAACATTAATTACATACTTTCTTATTAAAAATGCTGCCTTGATAGGAAAAAAGCATCAATGAGATGATTCTTTTTATGGTTTCACTTGCTTAGTGCACTTTTCCAGATCAAAGTGACTACTAATCTCAGACTCAATATGCAATTAACGTATCATAGACAACCAGTATTGCTGGAAAAGCATATGAGATTGACATACTATGAGAATAAGCGATGAATTTCATTTTTTGTCTTGCCCAACCCTTAAACACAAATTAACGTCCATAAGCAAAACTCATGGCGCATATATAACAACGATCATTCAACACAATATACACAGTCAAGATCAGAATTTGGCAAAACTACACTGGTTACTTTAACTGAATTTCATCCACATAAATTGCAAGATGTAACATATAAATGAATAAGAAAATGAAAAAGCCAATCAAAAGCAAAACATAAAGCATGGAGAAGGTGCAAACTGATAGTCTGAGTGAACGATACATTATATTTTTCTAAGTCACGGAGTAGCAATGCTGTCGTTAGACCCCGAGCGTCGTGAGAAGATTGGTTTAGGGAGGCCTTTGGAGGTCATGATAGATAGCATCAAGTGGGTGACTATCACCAATACACCTGAAAGAGGCCGCTGGGGTCTTTGAGAAACCCCATGGCACTAAGCAAGTATAGGTCGAAGGTTAATCAGGTACTATCGTTGCTTGAAGTCGGACGACCAGTGCCGATAGTAGCTGCTTTATGTGTGATACCCCCGGACGAGGCATATGTTATGTATGAGATACATATCACCACCCTCCACATCAGAAGATCCCGTGGGAGCAATTAGATTGAAGACTTATATATATATTGGAATGAAAAGCATGTTACTATTAAAGGTTTAATAGGACTCGACATCCTCTCCGCAAAGAAGGATAACAAATGCAATTCACCATAGATAACAAGTGATCAACAACTCCCCAGTCTGGGATACTAGTTCCTACGATATACTACCATAAGCCATGACTCCCAAAAGAACTCATTTATGCACCTGGATGTATTTAGGCTGTAGAGCCGCAGTAGTAAAGATAAACCAGGGTTTTAGCCCAACCCTTTTTTTTTCCTCTACTACTACTCCCACCCTCCAAACAAATACACATTACCCCCCCCCCGCTCTGTTAAAACTTCAACTACATTACCTAATAAGGAAGCCAGGTACACAGGTAACTCACTCAAGCATGACTATTGCATGAGTCATACAGAGATCGTGTGATTATGTGGAATTTCCAGAACGTAATGCGCATGCGTAGAATGTTCTCGAACTAGACTGAATGCAGTATATAAAAGGCAAGACGCGCTTTATAAATCAGTCTGCAGGAGTTTGACCAGTACGAAAGATCATAAGCGGAAATTATTACACTTGTGATATTTTTAACGTTTGGGAATATATTCTATTAATGATGGAGCTTAATCATTGTGTGATAGCGTTCAAGCGGATATTCACAAAGCGAGAAAGGTAAGTACATTATTCTTAAGTTTAGATAATATTTTACGTTATATCATACTTGTTTTGATAATCTTTTTCATACTTGCTAACCCTCATTGGTAGAATATCTGTTAACATACTGTCAATAATACGGAACTCGCGTATTAAATCGTCCATATCATATTGTATACCACGCAAGTAAGATCGTATCTGATCAAGTAATTTTTTATAGGTGATACTAGCCGTTTGGCAACTATTTTTTTTAGTCGCGAGTCGAGGTTCTATCTTTTTACATACTGTTTCAAGAGAAACACCAATGCCCGATATTATTAGCAAAAACGGGTTTAATGATGCACCACTTGAAATTATACCAGATCCGGTCAATAACAGCGGTAAATATGATATTACTCGAAATATTTTGTTATAATATTTATAACATTTTTTCACGCACCAAAGCTTTTTATGATAAAATTTGTAATATTGCATTAGAGCATCCACATCTTGTTTTGGAATTTCTTTTGAAATGTGATTGAAATCAAATATATATTTTTTCATTATATAATATTAATTTACAAAAATGTTGGTTCTGGTTTGATTAAGTAATTAATTGTGGTGTTTCAGCTACGAATAAATAATTGGGGTATTTCAGCTATAAATTCCAGAAACCACCAGTAAAGTCTCGGAGGCATTTCCGTTGATATTAACGTAAAGATTTCTTTCATATTCTTGTCTAGCATCACCAATAGAGGATTATGATATTCATTTGGTGAAAATGAAGCGGCAGCAGTAATTTCCGAACCGTAAATAGATAACCTGTATAACCCACTTACTTCTACGGT
This sequence comes from Megalonaias nervosa, assembly GCA_016617855.1. Lineage (NCBI taxonomy): Eukaryota > Metazoa > Mollusca > Bivalvia > Unionida > Unionidae > Megalonaias > Megalonaias nervosa. The sequence goes on from JAECUM010029464.1 coordinate 37,598, forward strand.
ATGTTCGAGTGTGTTATCTTGTGGTGTCCATGTTGATGATCCTGATGCTACTGTATATACGATATTTTTAATTTGTCCATGTGGAATTTTAATCAGATTAGTTTTTTGAACAATATTAGGTATTCCACTGACAATGTCGTTGAGTTTCGTGTTAATGTCGGCTAGTTTTATGTCAACAGTTAGTTGTTCCCCCAAAAAATCTTTAATGATTTTGTTTATGTTTCTACGAAAATTTAAGAACGTTTCTAAATTTTTATAAAAAGTAGCACTAAGTGTAGTCATTTCATCACCGATTGTTTTTAACGAAGTTGAAATAGGAATTTCCTTATCATCAACATACTTTTTCGTTGCAGCATCAAAATCATATTCCGGTGTTCTAAGATTATTAATACCGTTATTGTTCATGTTGAGAAATGCACGCATTATACCACCGTTGGCCAATACGTACTTAGATTCTTGATCATCGACATATTTTTTTGTTGCGGCGTCTGTATCTGAGGCTGGGTTTCCAAGGTCTATGATTTTATTTTGATTCATAATAATGCTACCCGTAAATGAATCACCAGCTTTTTTGACATAATCGTTAATCGAGTTACCTGAATCTTGTATCTTACCTTGATTTGTAAAAGTAACAATATTATTAACAACCGCGGTGGGAATTCGTACAAGTACATTTGACAGTTGTACATTACACGTCTTTAATCGTCCTTGTTTATCCTGGAAAATAACAACTTCATTTTGATCCACACTTGTGAGATTTAATAAATTATCAATTTCATTTCTTAGCTGATCAAGAGTTGCGTACTTAGATAAGTCACCTTGATAACCTTCAGTCAATAAATCCCCTGTTAATGTTCCAAATTTTGTATAGTAGCTCATTATTTATTGTCCTACATAAAATTGTCAACATTAGTTAGTTTAATATTACATAAAATTATATAACAACGATGGCGACGATATTAAACTTTGATACCGAGCGGCTGGTAAAACATAAACATAAAAATGAACTTCCAGATTGTCATTATCTTATTGTTGGGCGAACTGGATCTGGAAAAACAAATTTGCTTATGAACTTACTTCTCGGCGATAATTTTAACTACGATCGAGTTTATATTTATACAATTAATCCACAGCAAGATAAGTACGAGCTACTAAGCGAATATAATGACAAACTTCGTGATGATCTTGAGGCTGGTGAAGATTTTTTTATAATCAGACAGCCAGAATATCTTATTCCAGTTAATCAGCTTGATGCATCTGAACATAAGATAGTAGTTTTTGACGATATTCCGCTAAATAATACGGAGATGAATAAAATAAGATCATATTTTTCACTATCGCGAAATAAAAAGTGTAATTCTATTTATTTAGCTCAAGGTTTTTATAATGTTGACAGATTTATTCGGAGAAATACCGGTTGTTTTATATTATTTCCAGGATTGGACAATGTTGACGTCAGAAATATTGCGAACGAACAATGCGGTGACGTAACAAAAGATAAATTTATCGAACTTTATCATAAAGCTACAAAAGATAAATATAACTTCTTATTTGATAAACTTACACATGATCCAACTAAAATGTTTCGCTGTTGTATTGACACTTACTTACAGTAAGGCGTTTCAATTTTATAAAATTTATATATAATAATTATGGACAAACGAGTAAAATATAGAAAACATATAGAAGATCTGAAAAAACTTGCTCAATCTCAAGCAGCTTTTAAGCAAAGGGTACAACAGGCACGACGTGGACAAGTAACTGCTGCAGAAACAACAGCTACGATTCTCAAACCAGTTACTGAAGCACTACTTGGTAAACAACCTGAAACTAAACCACTATCAGAAGAAGAACTTAAGCAACTACAAGAAAAAGGTTTGGTTGGATTAGTTAAAGAACAACAAGAAGCAGCTGCTGCAAAAATTATTGCTAGATCTGACGAGGAAAAAAGAATGTTAGCTGAGGCACTTGTAAGGAATATTGCTGATCCCGCCGATAGGCAAGCTGAACTAAACCGGTTGATCAATAATCCGATTTTATTTGAAAGAAGATTAGCAGAATTAACTTCATATGAAATTAGGACTATATTAGGAAAACTATCAGAAAAAATAGAGGATATTAAAAAAGAGCAAGAAAGAGTTGGCGAGTTAACATTAAAGTTTATGGAAGTTGGAGAGCAAAGACAAATTATTAGAAAAAAAGTAAATAATAAAATAACAGATGAGGAATATAATGATTTTTTAAAAGATAATAATATAAAAGATATTGATAATATAAGAAATTGGTCAAAAGAAAAATACGACGAACTTAATGATACATTAAATAAAATAATAACAGACAGTAATAATGCTAACAAAGAATTAGATAAAATCATAAAACTAGACAATATATTTCAGCTCTCTGTTATAATTAGGAAAGGAGTTATAGCTAATACCTTTTACATAACAGCGGTAGATTATAGAGGAAAAGATGATGGAAGAGGGTGGAATTTTCATAGGAAATTTAAATCAGTCGATGATAATCGCGTTAAAAAATATAGAGAATCTGTAATAGAAAAAGCTGGAACAGGTGTAAAAATATTTACATCAACTGCTGAAATGATAGGCAGATTAATGCTATTAATATCATCAAAAGAAGCTGGTAATGTTAGTGTTGAAATTGATAATGAAATTGTTGATATACTTGATCATCTAAGATCGGAAAATTTATTAACATCTGACGAGTATGAAACTTTACACCTTGATTTAATATAAATCAAAGGACTTAATCTAGGTGATTTAATTTTATAAAAAATATAATAAATAACAATGTCAACAACATTATTGCTAGACTCTAGTACAACCGCAAAAGATAGCGCAAATTTTTCAGTAAATTATAATACAACTTGATACTGAAAAACAGTATGAAATTGGATTAATTTCTTGTACTTGTTGGAATGCTATGGCTAACGTAAAAACTAGTGTCAATGATGAGATTGCAATTATTTCAATAAGAGACACGCAATGGAAAACATTTAAAATTCCACAAGGAGCTTATAATATTACTGATCTAAACAGAGTGATAAAAGAACTTATGCAAAAAGAGAAGATGAAATCTGATAATTTCGAGTTAGCAGCAAATTATAACACGTTACGAGCTAGAATGACAATAAAAATATATTAGTTAGTTTTATATCACCAAGAAGTATTGCACCACTGATAGGATTTGAGCAAAAAGCGTATTATTTAAATCCTAATGAACCTATTACGTATGACGGTGAACTGCCGGTAAATATAACTGACGTAAATACAATATTAGTAAATTGCTCTATTGCTTCTGGATCTTACTCAGCCCAGGGCAGTAAAGGACAAACGATTTACAGTTTCTCACTAGAAGTTCCGCCAGGTTCTCTCATGCAAATCACTCCGCGTCATATTATCTATTATCCGTTAAACGTTGAAAATCAAATATCAAGTATAACAATGCAATTAACAGATCAATCTGGTAGGCAATTAGATCTGAACAACGAAATTGTTACATATTATTTACACTTTCGCGTACAATAACAAAGTTATTGCGACTTTGTGATTGACGATAAAAATTATACAACCTCAAATATAATGAAACAGAGAAAAAAAATTTATCGAAGAAAAATAGTAGGAGGATTTTTTGGGAATATATTTACTAAAGTTATTGAAAATGTTCCGGGAATCGCGCGTAAAGTTGCACCAATTGCACTAGACGCAGGTAAAGCTTTTGCAACTGGGGCTGCATCTGCCGCTGGAGCTGCGGTGGGACAAAAAATCGCTGATAAAATAAAAGGCGCACCGTCTACATCTGATATAAAACAAGCTATTTCAGAAATCGCTCCAACAAAAGAAACTCAACGTGCTATGATAACAACAACGAAAAAACTTTTATCACCGAAAGGCGAGCAGATTATACAAAAATTAATATCTAAAGTAACAGCGCCGCAATAAAATTTTATATAATCTAATAAATAAAAATGTCTGTTAAAAATTATCTCGATTTAGCAGAAACTTATGACACCGATGACACTGTAACAGAATTTGAGTACGTTGAGTATCTCGATGAAAATTCTAATGAACCAAATAAAACTGGTATTAGAACATTTAATACTCGAGATGAAGATGTATTTCTACTGCCACATAAGGCAATGTTAGAAGTTCGCGGTCAGATTATGACGGTGGCCAATCCACCTGTTGCAATTGCAGCTGGAACAGAAGTAGCTCTTATAAATAACGGCTGGTGTTTATTCAAAAGTGCTAGATATCAACTAGCTAATCAAACTGTAGAAGATATTTCAAGTCACTTACAAGTTGCAAATACAATCTTAAATATTATTTCGTTTTCCGATGATTACTCCAGATCAACTGCAACGAACATGATGTGGTTTAAAGATACTGGACGTGGTATAGCAGAATCAACCGAACTTTTAAGGAGAGGTGTTATAGCACACGGAGCTGATGCTGCTGCAGATCTTCCAACTGTGAGAAATTTTCTTATTGCTAATGCTGCTGCTCTAGGTATAGCTGCACCAGCTGTAGGTGCTAACGCAGACGCTGTGAGACTCTCACTTACTGCAGCTTGTACTAATCTTAATATAACACCACCAGGTGCAGCTGCTGATGCCGTTGCAATGTTAGATATAATTATTAACTCATTTGACGTAAAAAATCCACGTTATAATGAAGGTTTTGCTAGGCGAAGAGAAATTGCAGCAGGATCACGTCAAATTACAATGATGCTTCCGTTAAGTACAATATTTGGATTTTGTCGCGATTATGACAAAGTATTTCGTGGAGTTAAACATACACTTATTTTAGATCGGGCAGAACAAAACGACTGCCTGTTTAGGTCAGGCGGAGCTGATGTACAATTTATCATAAACAAACTTGCGCTGTGGATGCCGCGTATAACGCCGTCAGTCACTAAAATGTCAGAACTAAACAGTATACTCGATAAACATACAAACAAAATTTATTTTCAGCAGCATAAAATATATCAAACAGCAGTTCCAAATACTACCGACTACACATGGCGAGTTACAACAACATCAAGCGAACAACTGCCGAGACAATTGTTTGTCGTATTTCAACGGCAAACGCAACGTGGTAACCAAGAACAAAATAATGCGATATTTGATAACGCTAATATTAGACGAATATATGCTAGACTAAATTCGAAGCAGTATCCAGAACGAGCGATAGAATGTAATTTTACAGATGACACTAATAAAAATGTTACTCGACCGTACATGTATTTACTCGACGCAGTACAAAAATATCAAGATGTTGAAGATGGATCTCAGATATCAGTAGAGGAATTTCGTACACTGTATCCAATATTTTATTTTGATGTTAGTAAACACAGCGAGCGATTAGTTGATTCAACAGCTGATATTGAAATTACCTGGACACTCGAACTTCTAGCAGTTCCAGTGCCGTTATATGTATATGCATTAGTGATAAGCGATAGATTTGTTACGATAGATTCCGTTGGAGGTAAAATGACAGTCCAAGTTTAATCTGCAATCGTTATATAAGATGACAAAATATATTGTAAAAGAAATATATTTGACTGATGGTCAAGTTAAAAATTTAGCAGCTGCTGTTGTAAAGCAGAGACGGGTATCATTAAAGGTTAATCCTGGCTCTCAAACGGGTATTTTAACAAAATTAATGTTAACCAAAAATCAAGCAAATAAATACGATCGCAAAAACCCTTTTGTTTTAAATTTAAGTGCCGCACAAATAACGGCGATGTCCCACCGCATT
>JAECUM010029465.1:0-37342 GCA_016617855.1 Megalonaias nervosa
TATATATATTTATTTTTATATTTAATATAAAATAAACAAAAATATATATATTTATTTTTTTATATTTAATATAAAAATAAACACAAATATACAGCGCGGGGTGACATTCGGTCTACCATTCCATAGTTGTATCAGATAAACCTAATGAGGTTCCGAATCTTTGTTTAGACATTTACCCCCCAAGAGACCCCTAAATATCCGTAATCGAAACTTTAGAGGCTCAGAGGGTTGTTTGTACGTGTAGGTCTTATTTGTGACCAATCAGATTCTGTTTATTGCCTTACAAGAATTCCTAGATATCCGTAACCGAAACTCTAAGAAATCAAAGGCTGATTGGTCTTTGTGACCTGGAATCTCATTAGGTTTATTTTTAGTTTGCGATTGTGTCTTTTGGAATGGCCCCTGTGTGGGGTACCCCTTTAGTGAAGTCACAAGGTCACGACCTCATATCACCCACCGCTGTATATTTTTGATGAGATGATATGATGATGAGATGATATGATGATGATGATGATGAAATGCCGTCTTCACGCCAGCACACCAACCCATAACGATCAACCAATGGGTGATTCACAAAAGTGAATCCACCACGTGTTGACGTAGTGGATTGGTGTACTCTGAAGACGGGGGTGGCTGGAGCCCCAATAAATTATAAATTTTGGCATAAAATCGCCCCCCGCAGACAATTTATCCTTCTTGGGTTTCGAACCATGACCCTCCGGATGAGAGTTTCTACACGCTATCAACTGAGCTATCGGACCTTGTTATAAATACATATTGAAATAGTTAGCATGTGTTTACCAATGTGTAAGTCATATCGTTATTCCTAAAAACTACAATATTCTTAACAAAAACCACATTTTTCTGTCTAAAATGAGATTTTATATTTCTAGTTTCCAAAATATATATAATTCTGTATAACACTGAGTCTATGCGTGGGCCGTAACAGCGGATATTGATTTAGGTATATAGCGGTCTTAAAATAACTTTACGCACAGCTGTTATGGAATAATCAATATGCAGCCACAGCTTTCTAGATTTCATTGTGCACGGATTTTATGTAAACAAAAAGAATAATTATAAATATCCGGATAATTTTTTTTGTTATAATAAAAACGCTCTATGAGCGTACATACAGGTTTATATTAAGAGATTCGTTCCTCGTGTCCAAAATGTTTCCTGCCTGGTCAGTGAGTTTAAAGTGTATTCTTGTCAGAAATGGATTATGAACTCGCAGGTAAACGGGATTGATTGGTTCAATTACAATTAACCACCCTGGTGGGACTAACGGACTAAAACTGAATAATATGTACCCTTGCTGAGCTTGGCTAGATTTAGAAAGATCTACCTGATAGCTACCTTCAATAACATCGCATACCAGATTGACTGCAATTGTTGTTGTTATGTTTACAATGCCTGGTGATATATGTCTACCGGCACCAAAGGGATTGTTATTGTGTTTTAGTATAGCCGGTGGTGGGGTTATTTGTTTCCACGATTCAGTTACTCCCGGATAATATTCTTCAATAAGATCACTTAATGATTTCTTCATTTCAGCGTTATTTAAATCTGGTATAACAAATGTTTGTAAATCTTTTTCTGTTATTTTATAATGATTAAGAAATAATTGCATTAATGTTGGACTTGTGTAAATACTATCGAATTTAGTCGTAGTGTTTATAATACTTCGATTGACGATGTATAAATTGAATAAGATCCCATTCAAGTGTTTTATTGACTCGATTATTTGCTGCTTTACACTTTCATTATAATGTTGTGATAATGAAATAAGTAAATTTCTTAAATCATTAAACGTTTTATCATATTCAGGTTTAAGAGTATTTAAAAAATCCTTAAAAAATTTTTCATCAATAATATCTCGTTGCCTCCCTTCTGGCGTAATGATAACATTAAATACCGATCTAGTCATCTTGGGAATTCTTTTACCGTCAAAATCGATAAAGTAGTATATATTATTGTTTGAATCAGATTCAAATAATATATATCTCCATGGATATTTTCCTCGATATTCTGGATCTTTAATGAATTTTTCTTCACTCGTTTTAAACTCATTTTTAGTTGGTTCTAAAACTCCATTATAAACAGGTGCGACTTCAGGCCATCCTAACACTGATCTGATCGAACTCTGATAAATATCTACGGAGTAATCAGGGGAATTTATTTCAATAACCGCAGATAGTGTTGGTTCGTGAACAGTTATTGCTATTTTAGATTCTTTCCCTGTGATAGATTTAATTCTGCGTTGGAACTCATCATTAATCTGTTCTATTTGATAACTACCCGTTGAAATTCCAACAACTTGCCAGTCAGGTGTTCCATCCGGTTTATTTTTATTCGCGAATACCAGTGAATTATTTGCTGGTTGCCCACCAAATTGTTTTGATCTGATATTAGGCCAACTATAATAAACTCGTAATTGCGCTAATGCTATTTCCTTTGCTGGAATTGCAGTCGGAAAATTAACGCTAAATTCAGGATTGGTTGAACTTAATGATATCATAGTAGTTTTTGACGGCGTTGTATTAGCCACGATCTGTTGAAGTAATTTTAACGATGACATTATTATTATCGTTATTATTTAATTCTCCATCTTTCCGTCACTAGAGAACGCATCGCGTTCCACTATGAACGCTTCATCGTAGGTTTTCATTATCGTTACGAACTCCTCATCGGATATTTTACCATCACTGAGATACGTTGAAATATACGAGCATAATTTAATGTATGCGGCTGTTGCTGTGTGCAATTTCATTATATACTCGTTTAGTTTATCATTCGTACACGTAGATATTTTTTAGAGATAATACTGAAAATACCTGCACATGTTGTTGCCGTTGAAACTATAATCGTTACAACTGCAGGCGCTGTCATCGTTATTGTTGATAATAATAATCCAGTTCCAGCAATAACAGCAGAAACCGAGTATACCATTATATCAATAACAACCATACGACGACGATATTTTTTTTACCTTTATCGTGTAATTGTCGATGATATTTTTTAGTTTAGTTTGACAGTCACATACTTGAGTGTATCTGTGACGTTGAACGTCGATAAATGATTCTTGATTCATTATATTTATCTAGGTAACTAACTGAGGAGTTTCGGCTATGAACTCAATACACCACCAATAAGTCGCTGCGGTTAACTTTTTATCATTCGCTATCAGCATAAACGTTTCCTCGACATCTTTATTTAACACTATAGACACAATTCCAGAAAAATCATCGGTTGATTGACGCCATGGAAATGTGGTAAATATACTGAATTTTGCACTACTAAATACAGATAATCTGTATACACCAGTAACCTCTGCAGTGTGTTTAAAAGTGTTATTTTCCTGTGACCATGTTGCTTTTCCTGATGCGACTGTGTACACGATATTAATGATCTGTTTGTGAGGAATTTTAACGAGATTAGTTTTTTGAATAATGTTAGGAATACCACTAATGATATCGTTGAGTCTTGCGTTAATGTCAGCGAGATTAATAATAACAGTTGGTAGAGTAAAAAAAAATTCGTTAATAGATCTGTTTATATTTCTACGAAAATTTAGAAATGTTTGTACATGATTAAAATATTCAGTTCTAAATGAAGCAATTCCATCATTAATTGTCGTTAACGAAGTCGTTATTGGAATTTCCTTATCGTCGACGTATTTCTTCGCTGCAGCGTCAAAATCTGTTTCTGGTGTTCTGAGATTATTAATACCATTATTATTCATGTCGAGAAATGCACGCATTATACCACCGCGCACTGACACGTATTTGGATTCTTGATCATCGACGTATTTTTTGTTGCTGCGTCTGTATCTGCGATTGGATCTCCAAGATACGTAATTTTTCTTCTTGACATAATAATGTCACCGGTAAATACATCACCAGTTTTCTTAACATAGTCGTTAACCGACTTACCGGAATCCTGTATTTTACCCTGATCAGTGAAAGTAACGACATTATTAACAACCGCGTTTGGAATTCGTATAAGCACATCTGGTAGTTGTATATTACTCGTTTTTAATCGTCCTTGTTTATCCTGAAAAACGACGACTTATTTTGATCCACACTTGTGATATTTAATAAATCATCGATTTCATTTCTGAGCTGATCAAGAGTTGCATATTTAGATAAATCGATCTTCTGAGCTCTACCTGAGGATCTTCCATAAATATCTACCATTATATTTACTGATATCAGTTTAAGTGCTATGACGTAGTGTAGTGAACGCGTGCACGACTTTATGAGGCGGTGCTGTTGATTTTGATACAGCATCAAGCACAGCGAGGGTTTCACGACCGCATATTGGAGGATCAGTTATTTTTTGTGTTGGTAGTGTTGAATACCAGATTGGAGCAGTATTATTGCTGACATAATGAAGAAATTCTTTTGGTGGTGCTAATCCATACGAATCGAAATAAATAATTCCACGTGGATCAATTGCATATGCGACCCAGTGCGTGCCTGGGCCAGAATTTTTATCGAGATTAATAATACCGGTTTCATGTTGCATTGCAACGGTAGGTAATTGATCGCGCATAAAACACCTCTGAAATTTTTTATTTTTAATTGCTTAGCAGCATTAAGTAAATCAAAATTGGACATGGGTGTTATTAGTAAACTGTCCCTGGTAATCTTAGACCCTTTCCGTACCACGAAGGCGGGGTTCCTGGTAATCTTAGACCCTTTCCCTTTTTTTGATTCCTTGTCCGGTTGCTTTCTTTAACGCCATTCCAGCAGCTGTTCCAACAGCACCTAGCGCAGCTGCTTTTGCAACAGCTGGTGCTGCAGCTGCTATTAATGCTGGTATTGCTGCAAGAAGTGGAAATATACCACCCGTTTTAGCGATGTCTTTAATAACCGCTGCGGAAAGATCAAGTCGTACACCAGTCTTTAATCGTTTGGCTTTATTAAAGTGATTATACTGACGTTCAGTCAGCGATAGCTTATTCGGACCACCCGCGAGTTGTTCTCGCTTTAGTGATATTTTTACCGCACGATTATTTTTTGATGATGATTGTAGCTTTTCAATCTGACCAGGAGTCAGACTCACACTAACGTGATGATATGACATTTATAATATTATGAGCGATCTAATTACATGTTTTCTACTGGAGCATCAATAACTCTCATTCGTCCACCAACACCTTCGAGTAACATCGATTTATCGCTGAGTATAACTGCAATTGCTCTGTAATTAGGAATTAATGGTGCTGGTGCTATTGGCAATGATACACGAGCTCTGAAGTGTATATCAACTACTGATTGTCTGGTTAAATCTAAATGTTCTAGCGAAAAGTAATAAATCGGATATAGCGTTGTAAAATCTAACTGAGATATTTGTAAACCAGTATCAATATTTTGATCACGACCCATGAATGTCATTAATCGATGATATGCACGTGCTACATGATTTTGATCGAAATTCAGTAATATATCCTCGGATGGTTCTTGATGTCCATTTATCCTTAATGAAACCTCATAAACACCGAGTTTGTCAAATATCATGTGACTATGTGTTTGCGAGTTTACTCGTGCAGTATCTTGAAACGCAATAAATATATGTCGCGGTGCAGAAACACCTTGCTGTGATGCTATTTGCCACGTAAATAAACCATCAATTGCACTATGAACAGCATCTGTGGTCATAGTTAACCATGATAACGTTGATTTACCGCCTTGACTCATAAAAGATAACAACCGGTCATCTTCGGATATTGACGGAGTCATCACTGGCATCCACAGGGAAAGTTTTGTTAGTACTACTTTACCAGCATCACCAATGGGTCTCCATAATGCATCATTATCATCGCCTTTTCGTACAAGTACAACTGTGTGTTTGGCTCCGAAAATGACTTTTCTAACATTTCTACAGAATCCAAAGATATGTGACAGTGGAATTGCACATGAAAATCTTCTCCTATCACCTTTTAACATTGATCTACGTGCTGCAAATCCTAAGTTAAATTCTGGATTTGGAAAAGATAGATCTTCAACATTAGCATCAACAGGCTTAGGAGCAGTTCGATCTTTTGGTTGTCGAATAATCTGATTTCTATTGTCAGGGTGGTCAGTTGTATCTTTCACAAACATCATTGATGGACCAGCTGATCTTGAATAATCGTCGCTGTATCTTGCAAGGCCTAGTATTGTTGTAGCAACATCAACGTCCTTCTGGATTGATTCAATATTTTTTCCATCAATCATGTACGTAGCGCTGTCAAATAACGCCATAATACCATTATTAACAAAACCAATCCTAATACCAGGGGCGTATTCGACATCATTTGTCCTTATAATTTCATCTTCAAATTCGATAAATGCTTCAGCGGGTAAGAAATATCTACTTGTATCCTGAACCTGTAGTTCGATTCGTCCACGCTGATCTGGAATTTGTGCGTCGTAAGAATAATACTGATAATCGCGCACAGACTCATCTTTGAGAACTGGTGCGTCCATGTCAAACGCGGTGTCAGATATGCGCTTAAACATCTTTATTATTATCGTCTTCGTCTAACTCGAAGACCACTTCCTGCTATCAGACTAGCGGTTATATTTTTTCCTTTTCCGACATCGGGATATCAGCTAACTCCGCTAGTTTTTGATTAGCTGCTTGATTTATTATTTTACTTACACTTGCGGGCATCACTTCAGTGCTAGGTAATTTCACAGGTCGGGTCGGTCTGCGTATTAATCGTGATAATCTATCTTTAATTGCTGAAAACGCTTTGCTAGCGAGATTACCAACAGCGCCTATACCCTTTTCACGAACAACATCAATAGCTTTCATTCCTAGTGCTTTGCAATCGGTATTGCTTTTGGGGCTATCCTTCTAAACAGACCCTGAATAACATCACCTAATCCATCTCCGTAGGTTGCTCTGTATACAGGTAATCGAGAGTTTATTACCCTGACCATGGTAGGTCCACGTTGAGTACCATGCACGATCATTGTTATTATTAATTGTTTTTATCACTAATTACATACTTAGTCACTGTAATAATCGTCGGCGATTTCATTAATAAGAGACCGATATACATTAATATCCATGATGCCGCCACTAAATAATCGTTTGCAAATATCAGCTGCTTCATTAATGATTTCTGGGGAATTATTACCAGCTCTTTTTCCTCCGATGAGAATTTCTAATCGATCGACATCAGCAAGAACGTTATTGGGACAAGTAATAAGACCACTTCCTAGACCACTTCCAGTTGCTCCGGGAGCGTCTTGAAATTCTTCTTCTTCCACTTCTCTTGGTTGTAATCGTTTTTTTTCTTGTTCTAGTTGTTGCAGTTTTTGTTGTTCTTGTTCTTGTTTTCGTTTTTGTTCTCGTTGTAGTCGTGGTGATGATGGTAATTCTGGATAATCACGAAGTGATTGCTCAAATGGTTTTTGTGTTTTTTGTTTTGGTTTTTTTTTTGTTTCTTTTGTTGTGGTTGTTGTGCTTGTTGTTGTCGTTCTTGTTGTTCTCGTTGTTGTTCTTCTCGTTGATATTTTTGTTGTTTTATTGCTTGTTGTTGTTGTTCTGGCGGTAATTGTATGAAGGAAATATAATTATCTATTGCATAAATATACTCAATATATTTTGGATCACTATTTCTAGCCTGATCAACTTTATGGTGTATACGAAATATCCATCTGTACCAATCATCACGACCTACAGATTTATCAGCATATTCAGTTTTTAAATACTGTTTTCGATTATTGAAACTGTTCACAGCAAGTATAGCTAAATCTCCTGAATTTTCAATTTTTTCAATATAATCAATAGCACCTTCGATAAATTTGTCACTCAACGCAACTCTCTCCCTCGCTTCTTGTTCTTCTGGTTCTCCTGGTTCTTGTATACGACCCTTTATGTCACCTATTTCACCACGAACTTGTTCAATACCTTCAAGAATTTCCGGAACTGGCATCGCAGCAGCTATTTCGGCTGGAAGTTCACGTAAAATTTTTTTTGTCTTTTTTGTTCTTCTTGCTATTTTTTCAGTTCCTTCTGCTATTTTTCCAGTTGTTTCAGCGGTTTTCTCCAACACAGGTTGAATACCTTTAGTGGTCTCAGTGATAGGTTTAAATAATTTTTTTGTATCCTCTTCAAATTCAACTTGAGATTCCTGACGCGATTGTAGTTGTAGCTTAACAGAATCACGAACGGGTAGATATTTTTTAATTGCCTCTAGTCGCTCTCGAGCTAATTTAGCTGAGTGTGGTTCTCCAGTACTCATTATTGATAATATCTATAATGGCTGTTTAATTTATAGCAGCAGAGAGGGTGAATGACATACGTATGTGACCAGATTGTGAAAAAATCTGGTCAATTAAAGAAGTTTTCATTATTAAGGCAAAAACTTCTTTTTTTCAGCCTTCGTAGGAACCCTTAATTTTCAAAAATAAGGTCTCTACAAAGTTGTAGGGTTCACCCTCTCTGCTGCTCCGGGGATTAAAAAAAAACGTCAAAGCATGGTCCATGCAGTAATTGTGTGTGTGTGTGTGTGTGTGTGTGTGTGTGTGTGTGTGTGTGTGTTTACATTATTTTTGTTTACATAAACATGTCTGGGCAGGTTTATGCCTTCTGTTAGATTTATTAGATTTATGTAGAATTTATCTTGATACTGTCTATTGTACTATATACAAACAGTACTAAAATAAAAACTTATGTTTTAAGAAGTGAAAACGAGGTCCATACAATATCACACGTAAATATCATATGTCTATATTTTCCTAAGTTTGTGTACCTCGTATGATGAAATATATTTTAATAATCTTTATTTAAAGCAACGATTGCGATTTTGTTCAATTCATAATGTATCATTTATTGTTCTGCAAATTACAAACACTTAAAAAAATCAATGCAGGGGATTTGTTTTCGTCATTATAGAATGGTCTCAGTATGCTAATGTATTAGTTATTTTTTTCGTCAACATATACTGGTTTGAATATTTTTAATGCCTTTTTTATTTTAAAAAAATCGATTTATGTAGAATATTTCTTTATACTAAATAAACCTTATGTACTAAAACAACGAGCACCGTAAATGATTTTCAATAGCTGAATTTCTAATTTATTATTTTAAGTGTACACTATATACTGTACAAGCGCAAAGTTAAAAAGAAGCATGTTATCATTTAAAATAACTTTATTATATACTGTAGCAATGGAGAAAATAACATGGTCCATAAATTCTGGCATGTAACTTCAGTAGCTGACTGGTGGAGATCCGTTTCTCGACATAGGGCTTCCACAGTGCCATCAAGCGACCCTGGCACTTCCTCGTCTGTTTACGTTGGTATCTGAATTTACCCTAGGATACCATCTTAACTTAAATTATCACCGTTTGTTTAATACTTGGTTTGATCACTGCGTCCTTAATTAATTTAACGGCAAACACTAATAGTGGGATCATCTGGCCAACAATTGTCCAAATCAGTTTGACCAATCCACTATAATTAAAACACTAATGATTCCATTTGCCAATTTACTGAATTTAATACCATTCTAGAACACAAAATATAATGATAACTTGAAATTACCATGCCTCAAATGGAATTTAACCATGAGACTATAAAACGGGTTCAAGAATGGCCACGCCGTCTCAAGATATTTAACATGAGATCTCCCGTTGTAACTATAATTTACTTATAACTTAAGGGGAAATGGTAATATAATATTAAAATGACACTAAATTTTCAACACATTAACTTATTAACCAACACACTGTTTTGACTGACTAGCACTTACTCATCTACTGACCAATACCTACATTTATTAACCAACACGTCATTTTGACTGACTAACACCCAGTCATATACACCTACTAACTAATAAAAAGAGTATGAGTACTTACACAAATATACATGCGTACTATCAGCCCTGGAAGGGGAAAGGATGTTTACGCACATATATACTACCCAACACGCTAACTGACCAATAACCAATTGATACTACTCACCGTTTTGCCAAGTCAACCAAAACAAATCCCTCCATTGTCAAGTGTGTGTGTGTGTGTGTGTGTATGGTGTGTGTGTGTATGTGTGTGTGTGAATATTTTATAAATACTTTATACAAATCAATACATTAAAACATGTTTTTGGTATATTCTATTGAATAAGAATCAGAATTAAAAATTTTCAAAACACATCTCAAATGTCCATTTTCTTCATTTTACCATTCCTCTTATACCTATAGTGTTATATTCTAAACGAATATCTGGTTACAAAGGTAAATCTCACATTCATTTTCCTTCGAGGCCATATGACCATTTTTAAAACCATTTTTATAGTCTCAGTGTAAATTTCCGCTGGGGCCATAGGACCACATTAATGTTAATCTATGGACATTGTACCATAGAATTCCCGTTTGAGGTCAGTAAACCACATTTCAGCATGGCAGCCTATGTATTTTTGTAGCATTACCACTGCTATTATTTGACCTATGGACATTTTTGTTACAAACCTTTTCTCTTATCAGAATACCACATATTTTTTAATTTACGGACCATTTAACATGGAATTTCTATTGTCACCATTGCAAATTTTGAAAAAATGGCGACCCTTATATTAATTTCTATTATTGTCAGAGTGCCATTTTTGTTTCCAGTGTGCCACATTACTGCTGCTGATAGAAGTATCATTAAATACGTGATATATTCTGGAGCAAAATCATTTGATGTTCATGTATATTCGGACACCCGTTAGATATTTAAAATATCTAAGGGTATGTTGTCAAATTCTCTGAAAAAGTCTTTGCTTACTGTCAACATGGACTTATTTTTCACAATTTTCAATGCCTGTTTGTGTATCTAAATTATGCAAGGTTAATAGCTATGGGGAGTAATACTGGTACTATATTGGCACTAACTGAATTTCAACGAGTATCTATGTGAATTTAATATCATGGTCCATTAAGAAAATATCTAAGGGAATTTTAACATTTGGGCTGGTATGGGTATCTATGTGAATTTAACATTGTAGTCCAATATGGACACCTATGGAAATGTTAACATTTGACTGGTATGGGTATCTGTCCAACATACAATATGGGAATGATACATTTGCGTCACTCTGACTACAAGTACCTACACATACAGACCATTATACACATTTACAAATCAATACCCTCAACTACTGACCAACAGTTTTACTGACCATGACTCATTTATTGACCAACAGTCTTACTGGCCAGCACCCTATTTACTAAACAATGCAGACTCCTACAAACCAATATCCAAAACTACTGACCAACACATTCTTAATGACCATCACCTACACCTGCTGTTTAACCCCTACACCTTCTGACCAACAGTCTTACTGACCAGCACCCACACATACTGACCTAAACAATCTTACTGACCATCACTGACACCTGCTGATAAACACCCACATCTACTGATCAATACTCACTTCTACAAGCAGATGTGTAATGGTAGGGTGTAAAGTAAGGAAGTAAAATAATGAGGCTTAACACATAAATTTAGAAAGACAATAACTTACTGTAACCATCTAACTATCACCCTTTTATGAATCAGACAAAAAAATGGAAGTCCCATGAACAGCATGCACATATTATGTGGGTACTGCAGTATATTTGGATAGTTTGTACTGTAAATTAGTTAAATTATGTCTTTTACTAAAATTAGTATTACAATTATGAAACTGGCACAGAATTGTGTACACCATAAAATTATTTCTTAGCCTTAAAGTAATAATATAATACAAAAACAAAACAAAAAAATATTGAAAAAAAAAATTAAATGATCTAGACTAAAGGTGATAATAAAATTCTGAAACAAACATGGAATATAGCAGATATGGAAAACAATGGGAACAAGTTTGAAATGTAAAAAATGTACAAAAAGTGTACAAATTCTATGGTTTTCGTTTTTAAAATTTAAACAAATTTGAATGAAATATACTACATTAATTTGGTAGACATTTCATGCACATTGCAAAGTCTTAATGCATATTTATTCACTAGACTGGGAAATATAGCTTTTTAATTTCTACTAAGATGCAACTTTTAATGAAATAGTGCAGCAACTTTTTGTAAACAGCCAGATGTGTGTATTCCAGCTTGTGATGTCAGTGGAGGAACTGTGCACAATATGCATAACAGTTAATGTTAATATCAATAAAACGTGCTCTTTGTTTTGCAACATTATTTAAATGATGCAATATAGTTGACTACCTCCAACACCTATATTTGATTAAAATTGTTCCTTATATGTAAGATTAGCACTGGCTTACATGCCTTAATCTTGTCAGAATCACTACATAAAGGACAATTTCTGAATTTCTGAATCCTTTTCGTCATATAAAAGACAGGCAAACCTTCTGCACAATAGTAATTGATACAAAATAAAGAATCATCTTTATGTTATATATATATATATATATATATATATATATATATATATATATATATATATATATCACAATTAAAACAATATAGCAAAGTAGTATTGTATATTCAATACATGTATATTTATATTACAAGAAGCCATATGAAATGTAGCACAGTGTTCAACTGTCCCAATTTATCAATTGTAACCCAGCAATTAATAAACAGTGGAAATTTGATAACTGGCATCATTGCAAGCCGTGGCCAACAATCCGCTACGCTCTTTTATCACCATTGGTTGCCTGTGCTTATATTTACATGCTTTTTATGAATAAGTATAAACCTGCTGAACTCATCACTGCAAGTAAAAAGAATTTGGTTAGTAGTTTTATGTACTGACAGTGGGTGTAGGTGCTCATCAGTACAACTTCACAGGTCAGCAACTGTGGTAGGTGTTGGTGATTGTCAGTAAGATTGTGTTGGTCAACAGTCATGGGCATTTGTTAGTAAGTGTACGTATTTGAAGCTGGAGTGACCCACCATATTTTATTCCCATGATGTATATTGGATTGCATGTTGATTTCCTATAGATATCCATAGGAAAGGAAGGCTAATTTACTGTTAAACATTGCATTTGGAACACCAAACTATCAATGTTGTTGAAGTTTGCAAGGATTGGTTAAAGCATTTGAGAAGATTGGAAACTTCCCCATGTATTTTTAGGGAGAACTTGCAAGGTAAAATGCAGCAACAAAAGTGATATTAACATAGCAGGTCTTGATAGGAACAATTTCAGAATGGCACCAATGTCTGGTTGTTTTAATCAAAAATGAAAATAGGATTTTGCTGAAATTACAGACATTATGGTATGGACCCAACAAAGTCTTTGATAGATTGAGTGATGTTAACTACCAAGTAAGGCATGTCATGTCTGGTAAAGTACACTGAGTGCTTGAAAAGTTTGGATTCTGAGAAGTCAGAAAGAATGGGCATGAGAGTCTAGGGCTTGATGATTTAAATGATGCTAGCCATGTTGCCACTGATGCATCAACAGCATGGCATGAATTCTTCCAAAGACCCACAGAAACAATGGTGGGATAAGAGCAACTGGTGATAAGTGATCAAGGAGAGAAAGAAAGCTACTTAAGAGTCTTGATTATTTCCGTGTTGTGTGTTTCTGATTTGGAATAATGACCAAGTGCACCTGAAACACCAATTTACATATGAAGTTATTACTATCACTCAAACTAGATATTCTTTTGGTGTTTATTTGAGTTTGTGTTTATATGATTTTTTTTATGCATTCTTATGTGCATGGCAGCATACAGTATCAGTGGCATAGATTGAATAAAAAAAATAAACTCTTGTGTAGTAATCTAAAGATAATACTTTGATTCTTAAATGAAAGCAGGTTTTGTAACATCATCAAGCAATTCAAGTTTTGGTCATGTGATCTTGCCTATTCAGTATAGAACTGATCAACTGTTGGTGTTGTGGAATAAGTCAAAATCTGAGTTAAGGATTATTTTTCCTTCTTTGTCATTATGCCATGTATTTTGGTCATTTGACTTCATAAGAGCACAGCAGAAACTATACATAACAATTAATTCTAACTGATGGTATACCTAAATTATGTTACTGTGCATGTAATTACAAACCAGTATAAATAGTTAATTAATTGCTAGTAGAACAAGCACTTTAAATTTGTTTCATTGTACCAAAAATTTACCAAAAAAGTCCAAAAGATTCATATTTAGTTTTGATTGAAACCCATAAACTTGAAGTTGTAAAGTTATTACTATCACTCAAACTAGATATTCTTTTGGTGTTTATTTGAGCTTGTGTTTATGTGATTTTTTGTGATGCATTCTTATGCGCATGGCAGCATCCATAACATTGGTGACTACTGTGGTTTGAATAGATAAACACTATGGAGTAGATGGATGAACACTGGTCTGAATATATAAATACTATGGAGTGGATAGATGAACACTGTTTTGAATAGATGAACACTATATAATGGATAGACAAACACCGATTTGAATAGATGAACACTATGGAGGGGATAGATGCTCATCAGGTTGAATAGATGAACACTGGAGTGGATAGATAAACACTATAGTCTGAATGGATGAACACTATGGAGTGGATAGATAAACGGTTTTGAATAGATAAACACTGTAATGGATAACTGAACACTGGTTTGAATAGATAATCACTATGGAGTGAATAGATAAACACTATGGTTTGAATAGAGGATACTATGGAGTGGATAGATGAACACTGGTTTGAATAGATGAACACTATGGAGTAGAGAGACAAACACTGGTTTAATATATGAACACTGTTGTGTTGATAGATGAACACTACATTTGAATACATGTACAATGTGATTTGAATTGATGAACACTGGTTTGAACAAATGAACACAATGGAGTGGGTGGATGAACACTGTGGTTTGATCATCTGAACACATTTTGTAGATAGATGAACAATATGGTTTGAATAGATGCACATTATTGTGTAGATAGATGAACACTATGGTTTGAATAGATGAACACTATCATGTCGATAGATGAACATTACAGTTTGAATAGATGAACATTATGGTGCAAAGACATGTGCATGTGCTCTTGTGTACATTTATAAGGGTTGTTTCAAAGGAATTTTGAATGCTTTTTACTTTGTCATTTTCTGGTTAAGTTTTAGAAACTAAGAATAATTAAATTGCTTGTTTAAGTGGCAGTTATTTAATTATTGTTACCTATTTGTAAAATATAGGTATACTCCTATCAGTTAGAATTAGTTACAATGTATAGTTTATGCACTGCCCATGATAATTACAATCTGTTGTTTCTGATGTGCTCATTTGAAGTCATACGGCCAAAATACAGGTGTAATAATTCAAAATGGCACATAAACATTAGATTATCCCCTTCAATTGAAGCAAAGGAAGTCATCCAGGCAGAGCAATCACATTTGGTCACACATCACTGGATATGATAAATACAGTTATGGCTCTCAAAAGGTTCAAGATTAGGTCTTTTTTTTAATTACCAGAACAAGGAAGCTACTGAAGATCCTCTTATTTAAGCAACCAAATATCTAACTTTTGGGGAGTAGGGTGGGAAGGAGGAGGCTGGGGGGTGGGGGGCTGGTATCTTCTTTTAAGCAGAAAAATTCTTTTTCATTGATCTCATGGTTATTCTTTTTTCAGCAAGTGTAATGGATATAATTTGGGAGTTTTCTGCAATAAATCAGAGCAAGATTATTTTGTTCAAGCTATTTGATTTTTTTTTTTTTTAAATCCCAGCCCCCACCAAATTAAAGAGTCTATCCTCAATTTCTTCATCAGTGTCTATCTTTATGTTCATCTTGGAGGAAGTGTGACTCAGAGCAATTATCAGTTGCTTACTCAGACTATAAATCTCAAAATCTGATATAGTGATGACTCAGAACTGGAAATCATGACTCAAATCACAATAAAGTTGACGACAGAAACAATGCAGTTGGCAACACAGCCAGAGATCTGGAGAAGAACTATGTTGCAAGCTGCATTCTGGAGCACAGGCCCTTAGATACAGCCAGGTTTCGCTCCAACACAAATACCTATCCAAAGAATCAGAAAAAGGGAAGTGTGGCAGAATTATCTGCTACAGTACTTGTAGCCAGGTTCCACATAACACACATAGATACTCTTATTACTCATCTGCTGCAGTACTCATAGCCAGGATCCATGTGACACACATATATACTCTTATCACTCATCTGCTGCAGTACTCATAGCCAGGATCCATGTAACACACACACTCTTATCACTCATCTGCTACAGTACTTGTAGCTGGGTTCCATGTAACACATACAGATACTCTTATCACTCTTCTGCTACAGTACTTGTAGCCAGGATCAATGTAACACACACAGATACTCTTATTACTCATCTGTTACAGTACTCATAGCCAGGATCCTTGTAACACACGTAGATACTCTTAACACTCATCCACTAAAGTACTTGTAGCCAGGATCCATGTAACACACACAGATACTCTTATCATTCATCTGTTACAGTACTCATAGCTGGGATCCATGTAACACACATAGATACTCTTATCACTCATCTGTAATTGGTTCTGCTTAAAGCTGTTGTAATGTACATAGTTCAATACATAATCACCCACTGCCTTGCTCTGTCAGTCAAGATGAGCTAATGAAAACATATTAGTTTGAATAGGTTAATTCCAAAAGACAAGGTGTATGTAAAAGCTCGTTTTAGTGTAACTGAGAACATTGATGTCTGAGAATGACGTTAGTGAAATTGTCTAAATAGTTGCAGTCTGTATGTTCCATATTGGAAAAAGAACACCTGGTCAACCATTTGTCTAAACAGTTGCAGTCTGGATGCCCATACAGAATATGGATTGAGCATCCATATAGAAAACCTGGTCAACCATGTGTCTAAATAGTTGCAGTCTGGATGATCTATAATAGAATATAGATTTAACATCCATATAGAACACAAGGTCAACCATGTGCCTAAATAGTTGCAGTCTGAATGCTATATAAAGAATATGGATCAAACATCCATATACAACATTTGGTCAACCACACATCTAAACAGTTGCAGTCTGGATGCACCTTACAGAATATGGATCAAATATCCATATAGAACACTTGGTCAACCACACGTCTGAGCACTTGCAGTCTGGATGCACCATATAGAATATGAATCAATCATCTATATATATAGACCATGATATCAACCACATGTCTAAATAGTTGCTGTCTGGAAGTTCCATATAGAATATGGATTGAACAGCCATACAGAACACTTGGTCAACCATGTGTGCAGTTTGGATACTCCATACAAAATTGGATTGAACATCCATATAGAAGACCTGATCAACCATGTACGATGGAATGGGCATGTACTAACAAGTTTTGTCCTTTACAATAGTAAAGGTTTAAAATACAGAAATATCATGAATCCTAACAGTAAGTTCTTGTTGCACACCAAATGTAGCATACTTTTTTTCTGAAGGGTTCACCCATATGATGGATGTCTGCCATATCAAAGAAGATAATTATAAAAGCTTACAACACTTTATGAAAGCAATTTAAATAAAATATGGAATGATCTTTACTTAATAAATTGTCAGTTTGATGCTTTCTTAATATTACTTTCATCAGCTACATTATACAAGGCTACTATCATAACAGATCAGTTAAAAGAACAAATCTTTAAACTGTACCCTGTCCTTAATAGATACATCACATAAAATATCTGAATGTGATAAAATATAACTATAATAAATGTTAAGGGAACAAGAAAATATATATTGTTTATATTAGTATATGGTGAAATAAGCATTTAACTTTATAAATTATTCAAAGACTTGTGTTTCTCTGACTAAAAACTTCTAGATAATGGTTTACGCTTTTGTGCAGAAAAAACAACAAAACAAATGATGCAGGAAGAGAGTGTGGGTGTTTGAGTGCTTTTGTGACCACACAAGCTCATCTGGAGTGTATGTTTCTGTGACTTCATGTCCACACATGCCCATCTGGAGTGTGTATCTGTTACTTCATATCCACACAGGCTCATCTGGAGTGTGTATCTGTGACTTCATGTTCACACATGCCCCATGCCCATCTGGGCTGTGTATCTGTGACTTTATAACCACACATGCCCATCTGGAGTGTGTATCTGTGACTTCAGGTCCACACATGCCCATCTGGACTCTGTAAGTGTGTATCTGTGACTTCATGTCCACACATGTCCATCTGGACTGTGTATCTGTGACTTCATGTCCACACATGCCCATCTGGACTGTGTATCTGTGACTTCATGTCCATATATGTCCATCTGGACTGTGTATATGTGACTTCATGACCACACATGGCCATCTGTGATCAAGATATAAATTTACATCTAAAGAGTATTGCATTATTGGCACTCATGTAGAAATGACTGAAATTTGTTGGCAGCCATGTTACCAGTACAGCCCAGTGTGTTCAACTGACAACTCATATCCTGTCTACAGTGACACAGTCTTTGTTCCAGCCAATCTGCTATGTAAACTTTTATCACTTGATACACTGACACCATTCTAGAATATATAATTACAACATTATTCTTTCCCATTGCTTTATTTATTTAAATAATTAATTTGCACGAAGGAAAACCTTTTGAATTGTGCTATGGGGACTGAACTTCCTGCTCAAAATGTCAAAATTTAGGGACTAAGGAAGCATCATATTTCATACTCACCTAATAATCTTCTCTGAGAATTTATTCATCACAAGTTATGTCATTGTTTGGCTTTACATGTTAAGAATCTAGATCTTTCTACAAATCTGAGAAAATTCTTTATATAATGTACAAAGATATTTGCCACATTTCTTTTGTTAGCATGCCCATGTCCTATCAATTCCTCAACAAAGTTTGATAGTTGAATAGAAAGTTGGGTGCTTCTCCATTTCTCAAATGTTTGCATCTATTTTGTACATTAAAACAATGAAATTAATTCTGTACATTAAAACATTGAAATTAATTTACAGCACTTAAAGCAATAATCAGAGTACTTTGTCATAGTGTATGGGATAAACTCCATTTACATTTAACTGCATTTGGTGATTTCTGCTAAAGTTAATAAAGTTCATAAATGAATGAAATAATTCACCAGCTTTTAAGTATTGATACATGTTTACAAATTGTTCATGTCAAATTTTGTTGTCCTATGAGATTATCAGAACATGTTGATACCTACTGTCAAACTAACATGTTCCACTAAATGTTGATTTTGACTGGCTGAACTGGATTATTATTATTATTATTATTATTCTCTGAATACATCAAGATGATACTGATTTCATAAAACTGGCTTGCGTGGCAAAATACTGTGTTTCCTCTTTTTCCTCTGTATGAATGGGTCCAAAACCTTAGCATGATTCTACTTGCAATCATTTTATGTTTGAAAGATCTGCGAAAATATTAAACTACAAGCAATAAGGACAGTCACCAGATATCATTTTAAGAAACAAAATATCCATTTTTCTGAAGAATAGTTTATTAAATCTTGGTCTGCTAAAGTATTGATTTCATTCAAGTGGTGGAACATCTGGATCATCAATAAAGTTCTCACTGTTGGACCGTTCTGCAACATGTCGAATTGGTCCCCGCGATCCTAAAGGAGGTATTATTTTCTCTCTCCTATCCTGTACAATATTTGCAATGTCAACAGACCTTTTGGCAAAGGCATCCACTTCCAACTTTTCCTCTTTGGCCCTGGTCAGGTAAAGAAATAGGAGTTTAGAGTGAAAGAGGAGTCCAATAAAACTATCAGAAAAGTATAAACTATTTTGAACTTTCAAATATGCATGAGAAATTTATAGTGACAACCCGTATTTCAAGTCCACAAATAGCATTTCATCTCAAAGACCATCCCAGTGGCATAACTGGACATACATTACAGATGCATAGACACAAGTAAATAACGTGGTGTGTTACGTTTAGGCTCATTCAAAAGTAACAAATGAAAAGAGTGAAATCAACAAGCTTTGTAAGTTTTAACAAAAATAATTTATTTCCCTAGAAAACACGGTGAAAAGGTGAAAACAGAAAATAGGACTTACAGTTTGTGAAGACAATCCAAACATTTATCCTAGTACTGAAAAAATATAAGTCCTATCACTAAATAATTTTAACTGAATCCGGGTTTGAATCTTGATGATGTTCCAAGATGGAGGATGATAACGTCAGGTGAAGTCTTAATACGAATGTCAAGAGTTCCACATTGAACCACAACTTGTGATGTTTCAATTTAGAACACTGGTAAATTCCATCGAATGTCTTTGTCACTTGCATAGTTCTCCAGGGAATAAATTATTATATTCTAAAAAGTAGATGAACTTCTAAACAAACTGTCATTTATGATACAACATCTCGAGCTACAAAGATGTAAAAATACAACTCTTTACGGCACCTAATAGAAATATATCCTTCTTCTTGAAGATATATTATATGACTGAATATTTCACGGGGATCTGAGTATTTTTAAACTGAACCAAGACATCATTTAAGCACGCACGATGAAACGCATGACTATTTCATCATCAAATAGCGCAGTAAACAATGCAATTACACTTGGGCAAGAAAATGACCTTGGCAATAACCAATCGTTTTCATGTTGTGTTTACCAAATTGACAAACCATAGCAAGATAAAATCATGCTTATGTGAGTCATACTACGTCTTATATAAACATAATATCTCTTTCAAAAATATCAGATCCCGTGAAAATAATCATTACAATATAATGTAATGATACAAAAATAAAATAAAATATTTTTTAAAATTAACACACAAGTAATTAAATTACATATTCGTAACAGGTGTTACAACTCCATGGTCTTAAACAAAGAAACAGAAAAGAGCAAATACGAACAAGTTTTGTAAAATTCAACATACAATTTACTTCCCTAGATCGATGTGCCTGTGATGGCCTGAATAGTAATGATGTCCCAACAGTCCTTTGCTGAATCACAATAATAATATCCAAAAATATACCCTTATTTGAATTTCACTATAATTCCAAGTCTCTATTTCCAAGAATATTACTTTAGATAAGCTCAATGTACCTTAAAAATGGAGTAGCCATAACAAGATTTTTAAGATGGTCATATTATATGTCCAAACTCAACCACTTTTATTTATGACCAATTAGACATCATTAGTCTTTGGTAAAAATCCCATGTCAATATGACTTTCATTTAAGACAAACTAGACATCATAAGTCTTTGGTAGAAATCTCATGTCAATATGACTTTCATTTAAGACCAACTAGATATCATAAGTCTTTGGTAGAAATTCCATGTCAGTATGACTTTTATTTATGAGCAACTAGACATCATAAGTCTTTGGTAAAAATCCCATGTCAGTATGACTTTTATTTATGAGCAACTAGACATCATAAGTCTTTGGTAAAAATCCCATGTCAGTATGACTTTTATTTAAGACCAACTAGACATCATAAGTCTTTGGTAAAAATCCCATGACAGTATGACTTTTATTTATGAGCAACTAGACATCATAAGTCTTTGGTAAAAATCCCATGTCAATATGACTTTTATTTATGAGCAACTAGACATCATAAGTCTTTGGTAAAAATCCCATGTCAATATGACTTTTATTTATGAGCAACTAGACATCATAAGTCTTTGGTAAAAATCCCATGTCAATATGACTTTTATTTATGAGCAACTAGACATCATAAGCCTTTGGTAAAAATCCCATGTCAATATGACTTTTATTTAAGACCAACTAGACATCGTAAGTCTTTGGTAAAAATCCCATGTCAATATGACTTTTATTTAAGACCAACTAGACATCGTGAGTCTTTGGTAAAAATCCCATGTCAATATGACTTTTATTTAAGACCAACTAGACATCATAAGTCTTTGGTAAAAATCCCATGTCAATATGACTTTTATTTAAGACCAACTAGACATCGTAAGTCTTTGGTAAAAATCCCATGTCAATATGACTTTCCATTTTGGAGGAGCTGAGATACTGGTAATGAGATTTTTAAGATGGCAGTAACAGTAACAGAAGTAATAAAAAGCAACATAGACTTCATGTGTATCATCCTTAAAGTAACATAACATTAGCAGAAGTAATAAAATAGTGGCACAGACTTCAGCAACATAAGTTATGTCCTTTTTGTCAGCTAGATTTGTCCATTCATATAACATACAAGTAATGTTATCTTACAAAACATTACTATCAAGGCCAAGTAATTCAAAGCATACTTTGCTTTAGTCCTGTTACTCTGAGCTCTCTCTTGAACCCTGGAGAGGGTCCCCAGTTCTAATAAGGTAAAACAAGCTCTGTATTTGACCACAAGAGTTTGGGCATTTAAATTTATTGACAAGACTCTTGGAGGGGTTCTTGGCAAAAGAATTTTACCAAAAATCTGTCTTATGTAAATATGTTACAAATATATGAGCTTTTATAAGAAAAATAATTTGAAGTCTGATCAAAGTTTATGAAACTGCCCTATCTCATTAGATTTAAATTCATCAAGCCTTGAAATCCATTCCTACTCACCTCTGTTGCTTTGGTTTCTCTTCATTCTCCTTGTTGTCTCCTGCCTTTTCTGTAACTGAAGGTTTGACTAATGGCTTGGCCTGTAAGGTTTAAACAGCTTACATTTAACTCTAATAAGAAATCCAATATTAGTTTTGTGAAACCACTATCTGACAACAAAATGACTTTACGATGAAAAGTCACATGGAAACATGTACTATGCTGAATGAAAAGTAACATGGAAACAAGTGCTATGAAAAAAGGAAAAGTAACATGGAAACATGTACTATCTTGAATGAAAAGTTACACATAAACATGTATCATGTTGAATGAAAAGAAATATGGAAACATGTACTATGCTCAATTAACAGTTACCCAGAAACATATACAATGTTGAATGAAACTTACATAGAAACGTGT
Organism: Megalonaias nervosa; assembly: GCA_016617855.1. NCBI lineage: Eukaryota > Metazoa > Mollusca > Bivalvia > Unionida > Unionidae > Megalonaias > Megalonaias nervosa. Next base: position 22,860 of record JAECUM010029465.1, read on the forward strand.
ACTATGTTGAATGTAAAGAAATATGGAAACATGTAGTATGTTGAGTGAAAAGTCACATGGAAATATGTACTATGCTCAATTAACAGCTACCCAGAAACATAGACAATGTTGAATGAAACTTACATGGAAACATGTACTATGCTGAATGAAAAGAAATATGGAAACATGAAGTATGTTGAGTGAAAAGTCACATGGAAACATGTACCTTGCTGAATGAAAAGTCACACAAAAAGATGTACTCTGCTCTTTGAAAAGAAATATGGAAATGTGTATGATGCTGAATGAAAAGTCACATGGAAACATGTACTATTTTGAATGAAAAGAAATATGGAAACTTGTACTATGTTGAATGAAAAGTCACATGGAAATGTGTTCTCTGTTGAATTGAAAGAAATATGGAAACAGTTATTATGCTGATTGAAAAGTCACAAGGAAAGATATACTATGCTGAATGAAATGTCACATAGTAATGTGTACTATGTTGAATGGAAAGCAACATGTACACTGCTGAATGAAAGCAACGTGCAAATTTATACTATACTGAATGAAAAACAACATGGAAATGTGTACTATGTTGAATGAAAAGAAATATGTAGACGTATACTACGCTGAATGAAAAGAAATATGGAAAACATGTAATATGCTGAATGAAAAGTCACATGGAAACATGTACCATGCTGAATGAAAAATCACATGGAAAGAAGTACTATGCTGAATGAAAAGTCACATGGAAATGTGTACTATGTTGAATGAAACTATGGATACATGTATCATGCTGAATGAAAAGTCACATGGAAACATCTACTATGTTAAATGAAACATCACATGGAAACATGTACTATGTTGAATGAAAAGAAATATGGAAATATGTACTATGCTAAATGAAAAGTCACATGGAAAGATGTACCCTGCTGAATGAAAAGTCACATAGTGCTATGCTGAATGAAAAGCAACATGGAAACATTAACTATGATGAATGAAAGAAACATGGAAACATGCACTATGTTGAATGAAAAGTCACATGGAAATGTGTACTATGTTGAATGAAAAGTCACATGGAAATGTGTACTATGTTCAATGAAAAGAAATATGGAAATGTGTACTATGTTGAATGAAAGAAATATGGAAATGTGTACTATGTTGAATGAAAAGAAATATGGAAATGTGTACTATGTTGAATGAAAAGAAGTATGGAAACATGCACTATGTTGAATGAAAATTCACATGGAAATGTGTACTATGTTGAATTAAAAGAAATATGGAAATGTGTACCATGCTGAATGAAAAGAAATATGGAAACATGCACTATGTTGAATGAAAAGTCACATGGAAATGTGTACTATGTTGAATGAAAGGCAATATGTAAACATGTACTATGTTGAATGAAAAGCAACATGGAAATGTGTACTATGTTGAATGAAAAGAAATTTGAAAATGTGTACTTTGTTGAATGAAAATCAAATATGTACTATGCTGAATGAAAAGTCTCATGGAAACATGTCCTATGCTGAATTAAAAGTCACACAGAAACAAGTATTATGTTCAAGATGAAGCAAAGAAGCATACCAATTGATAGAAAAATATTTTGTTTGAATGAAGACAAAAAAGGCATCCAAATGCACAAGTTAAGAAATGTTCATTATAACCAATAATCTTGCCATATTTTTGTAGCTAGACTTTGTCAGTAAACTTCTGAATGCAAATACATCTATTACAATAACTTTAATCTAAACAATCAGCTGTGTCATACAAATTAGTAATGAAAATGAAGTTTTGGTCACTGTCTCATACATAAATAAGTTGCATTCACATTTCTAGTAGACCATGAGCATCTGAAATTATTTATTATCAAAGCCTGCTATACACATGAAAAAATAACCAATTAATTTTACAGATGATTTCATAGATTCTGATATACACAATTCCCATTTGGTTTCAGATCTATTCAGTCCAACAGTCAACTGTTTAACAGGATTTTCCAGTGAAAGATTCTCTCTCCCATACACACAATACCTTTGGCATGGTAACCAAGAGGTGACCTGTGATCTGTGATCTTTGAGCTGAGCTTGAGTCGGGGTTCACCTCCTCTGTTAGATGTAACTGGAACACCTGGTGTCACAAGAATAAGAATGAAATGGATAAAGAAAACAAACAAAAGTACCATATCAATGAATGGAAATGTAATGCAAATCTTACTGCAGTGTCATGAATGGCACTGCCCACATCATGTTTAATCATTCTCAATGTAGATAATTGCAATTTTTGGGTTCAAGCTTGTGACATAGAACAAATGTTATTGTGTGGACATCATTTTTCCTCTTTCAGTCACAATGACTCTTACAATTGACCTTTTGACTCAAAATTGACTCAAGGTTTCTTCCTTACCACAACTGTAAGCCATCCACAAAGTGTGGTCCAGGTATGTGATGTAGAACTAATGTTACTGTGTGGAAACCATTTGTATTTTTTTCAGTCACAGAGACCTTGACTTTTGACCCCAAAATCAATAGAGTTTTCCCTTACTCCAATCACAAGTCAGCTACAAATTTTCATTGTTAAGTTACTGTGCTGAGACCATTTTTATTCTTTCAGACTGAGAACCTAAATGTTTACTTTTTTTATCCAAAAATCAACAGGATTCTTCCTTACTTCAAGTGCAAGACATTCAGAGAGTTTGGTAACTGTAGATGATAGAGAAATTTAGTTATTGTGTGGAAACCAATTTTCTTTTTTCAGTCACTATGACCTTGACCTTTGACAATTTGAGCATGAAGTTGTTGTTTTCCCAAAGTGCAAGTCATACACGAGGTTTGGTAACTGAAGTTACTGTGCAGAAAAAAACCCTGATAACAGATAGATAGACCAATATGCACACGTTACGGTAGATGTTTAAAAACGGGTGAAATGAAGATGAGAGGCTGCAGAAAACATGGTCTTGTAATTTTGAAACTCAGGATGAGGATTCCATTCACCATACTATTAAAGAATCTTTCAAGGATGAAACTCAAGCAGGGCCTTTGGTGGCTGAGTGGCCTAAGGTGCTCACCTTTACAGCTCACTGACATTTCACCTCTGTCTGCATGGGTTTGAGTCTCAAGCTCAGCCTACTATGTAAGAAGGCTTGCCAGGAGCTTCCCAGGTATATTCCTCCACCAAATATACTCTCATGGTGAAACACGACATTAAACCCATACCATCCAACCAACCAACCAAGCTCAAGCACAAAGTCTAAATATCTGAAATCTAAAATGTAATCAGAATGAATTTAGACTTAGAAACTTTCTGAATTTCTTGCATTTGGTTCCTCTACTGAAATACTATTTTCAGTGATATAAATCTATGAACTGTTACAGTATGTACTTTTCTTTACTTGAAGATTGATTCAGTCATGAAAAAATTGCTCGGAGGATATGGGGACACACCAAAAATTGTTCTCCCTTAAGGAAAGTACTAATTTCAGTTGACCCAGCTATGACTGTGCAGCAGTCAGCTGTACAGTTAACTGTAAAGAAGTTATTAAGTTATTTCATTTTGGAGGAATTTATAGTTTGTTTAAGATGACCTTTTACTAGTGGTCTTCCTACTTTTATAAAAGCATAGTTCCCATCTGGAAAAATTGTCCAAGCCTTCAATTTTAGTATTTCCCAATATGACTTTTGTAAGATATCATATCCATAATTACAGTAAGTCAACTCTAAAACATGACTAGGGTATATTTTATCATGCATTATGCCATAAACATGGCATTTAGTTCAGCAAGTGATTTCCAACTGCTGGGCTTGTCCCAGTAGATGGTGAAATCTCAAACATCATAGCATGTACATTTCAACCAGAACACCTGTTGTTGTCCAATATGAATGAGATCTCTCATGGTAGTTTTTCTTGAAGACTACAAGAACATGGAGTAGCCCTATCAAGTCAAGCGTTTTCATGTTATTAATTTGCAAATAGAACATATAGCTAAAGTTATTCAGGTATGTTGGGATTTTTTTTCCTAAATAGACAGCTCATATAAAAAAAACGTCATGGAAAAATGCCAGAATAAAACTATTTATTACCAACTAAAATGCATTCACCGAATTGTCTCTAATTTTTGTATCCTCTAATTTTTTATACCAACAATCCAATTCTTTTTGCAAGGGCAATTAATTTTAGTTTTCATATAAAAACTTATTTTCCTGTTGAAAGTTTACAAATTTGAATAATTAGGAATTAGATGAAAATTAATGTTTGTAGCCTATAATTATTGATACATCTGGAAAAAGGTATACAAGAACATGCCAAGAACAGTCATTCTTGCTATGGAAACCTTGATAAACCTTATCATAAATCCATATGAGACATCAATAGGTTTGGGTTATTCTCAACAAAAACAGTACCACTAAACCTTATCATAAAGCCATATGAGACATCAATGGGTTTGGGTAATTCTCAACAAAAACAGTACCACTAAACCTTATCATAAAGCCATGTGTGACATCAAAGGGTTTGGGTAATTCTCAACAAAAACAGTACCACTAAACTTTATCATAAAGCCATATGAAACATCAATGGGTTTGGGTAATTCTCAACAAAAACAGTATCACTAAACCTTATCATAAAGCCATATGAGACATCAATGGGTTTGGGTAATTCTCAACAAAAACAGTATCACTAAACCTTATCATAAAGCCATATGAGACATCAATGGGTTTGGGTTATTCTCAACAAAAACAGTGCCACTAAACCTTATCATAAAGTTATATGAGCCTTCAATGGGCTTGGTTAATATTAACAAAAACAGTACCACAAAATATTACAATAAAGTCACATAAGCCACCAGTGGGCCTTGGTAATCATAACAAAATATCACTAGACATAAATATGAACAATCTGCATTAAGTGATTATACCAAAAAATATTGCTTTTTTCATTATATTTTTAACAGAAGTTGGGAAGAACATCTATATTCCATTTTAATTTCTTGCATGGGCCCAACACATTAGAAAATATTTGCTTGATGTGAAAAAGGGAAGATATAAGGGGAAGGTAGAACAAATAATAAGCAACTATAAATCACAAATAAATGTTAGCATGTGCTGAAGAATTTAAAGTTGCAAAAATATTAATATAAACTGAAGTACAAGATTAGCAAATCATTCACTTGTAAGCAAAGTATTGGGAATAGGTTAAATGTACCAGAACTGAATGATGCAAATGATTCACAGTATTTCAACTTCCTTGTTAATTTAATTTATTAATTGAAGAGTGAGGTAAAGAAAATTTAGTGAAAACAAAGAATTTAAGAGTAGAAAGCCTAACCTTTCCCTTCAAGGTCACTCTGACATAATTTGTCTGTACATCCACATCAATCAAAGAGGTGTCAAGATGTCTGAAAAAAGGAAGCGCACATTTTATAAGATTTAATTTTACCAATCAATTATAACAGTATCATTATGAATTATAAACTTAATTTTGACAGGTAGAAAACTGAAATTTACCTTTTTTTGTCCAAAATATTTTTAAAAATATCTATTTTAAGCAAACATATCTCAATTTCAGTAAAGCTCAAGGAAGGCAAGTTGCTGCTAAAATCTGCACAAAACATAAAACATCATCATTTTCACAGAATTTATCATGATGCATACCTGGTGTCTTTATTCCATTTAACTTATCATCATGAATGCCTAGTGTCTTGTTTCTACTAAACTTACCATCATGCTCACCTGGTGTCTTGCTGCCATTTAACTTACCATCATGCAGGCCTGGTGTCTTGTTGCCATTTAATTTACCATCATGCACACCTGCTACATTGTTGCCATTTAATTTACCATCATACACACCTGGCATCTTGTTGCCATTTAACTTACCATCATGCACACCTGGTGTCTTGTTGCCATTTAACTTACCACCGTGCACACCTGGTGTCTTGTTGCCATGTAACTTACCATCATGCACACCTGGCATCTTGTTGCCATTTAACTTACCATCATGCACACCTGGTGTCTTATTGCCATTTAACTTACCATCATTCACACTTGGTGTCTTGTTGCCACATAACTTACCATCATGCACACCTAGTGTCTTATTGCCATTTAACTTACCATCATGCACACCTGGTGTCTTGTTGCCATGTAAGTTACCATCATGCACACCTCATGTCTTGTTGCCATGTAAGTTACCATCATGCACACCTGGTGTCTTATTGCCATTTAATTTACCATCATGTACACCTGGTGTCTTGCTGCCATTTAACTTACCATCATGCACACCTAGTGTCTTATTGCCACTTAACTTACCATCATTCACACCTGGTGTCTTGTTGCCATTTAACTTACCATCATGCACACCTGGTGTCTTGTTGCCACATAACTTACCATCATTCACACCTGGTGTCTTGTTGCCATTTAACTTACCATCATGCACACCTGGTGTCTTGTTGCCATTTAACTTACCATCATGCACACCTGGTGTCTTGTTGCCACCTAACTTACCATCGCACACACACCTAGTGCCTTGCTGCCACTTAACTTATCATCATGTACACCTGATGCCTTCTTGCCACTTAACTTATCATCATGTACATCTGGTGTCTTGTTAGCACTTGATTTTGTGCATTAACTCAGGGGGCACTCACCAGTTATTATGTACTTTTGAGAGAGTGACGTATGTAAGGTGAAGTTGTTTGCATTTGAAACATGCACAGTAGAGAGAATGTTGGCATACCTCTATACTACTTTGATGTAATGTGGCTGACATTTCTTTGGATACTGTACTTATGGAAATTGTACATGATCTAAGCACACTGCCAACTAAAATGACTGCTCCCTTGTGCTAAAAAAATCATCCTGAATTAGTCTAAAGTACACTATCTTTAGCACCTATTAAAATAGGAAAAATGAATTTTGCCCAGCTAGACAATACCAGGTTCTGAAAGTCCAATGGATGAATTACCAAATATATAAAATGTAAAAAAAGTTATCGGCTCTCATTTTTTACAATTTATCTTTGAAGTCCACGAAGTGAAAATGACTAAGTGGAGCTAGCAGTTTCTTGAAAGGTGCACATCTGAAGTAAGGCCAAGCTGTATACTCTATAACCCACATTACACCCATCAATCATACACCAAAATAAAGGGAATTAAAGGTTCTTTGAACAATACCTAAGATATACAAGGTCCTTTTTAAATCGCCAGTATAACCAGTGAGGACACCCGGGGAAATTCTTTTTCTTTAAAATTATAACCCTATGCAAAATACGAAACTGTGGAGCACCATGTCAGTGCCAAAAACAGATCTTACATCTGCATTATTCAGTGCAATCATACTGGGAAACAGAAATTGCACTTCCAAAGATGAGAGCTCTGCATGCAGTCAATGGGAGCTAACTCTTCATGTGCATTGGTGTAGGTATTACATCAAATACGATATTATAATCTGTGAACTGCATGGTTTAAAAAACATGAGTCTCTCAAATGGATTGATGCTCAACTGTCCAAAAAGAACTACCAGGAATTCAAGATAAGTCCCTTTTTTCACTTTAACTGCTGAGTGTTGAAACCATCTCTGATATCCTTGAGCAATAAGATTTGCAATCTAGCCGCTTTGGCAGCCATATTGGATGTAAGATTGTCACCATTTTCATTTTGGACAAACTAGACTTAATTAGAAGACTGATGCTGAAAATCCACAGCCAATATGACCATTTATTCTGGAGAATTAGTGCTTAGATGTTCAATATGTTCATTGTAGCAGCTATAATGGATATTTACTGGGCACCATTTTCATTTAGGACCAATTAGAATTATTTGTATTTTGGTGAAGACTCTTTGTTGATATGACCATCAGTTTTGGAGCAGTTGTGATAACAAGATTTTCAAGATGGTCATTCAAGACCAACTAGATGTCATAATAAATCTTATGGTCAAGGAGTTGAGAAAAAAGATTTTCAAGATGGTTTCCATTGTGGACATACTGGATGTCAGATTGGCACCATTATCATTTAGGATCAACTAGGCATCACAACAAGTCTTCTTGTGACAACCCCATGTTGATATGATCATCCATTAGGAGGAGTAGCAATGAGATTTTTAAGATAGCTGCTAGGTGGTTAACACTTAATGTGAGATTAGCACTTTTTTCATTTAGTCCGAACAAGACATCATAACAAGTTTACTTGTGAAACCCAATGCCAGTATGACTTTCCATCTGGAAGGAGTAGCAACAAGACTGTAAATTGGTCTCTGTAGTAACAATACTGGATATCAGATCAGCACAATTTTTATTAAAGACAAACTAGATACAACAAGAAGCCTTCTGGTGAAACCCCATACTGATGTGACATTCTATTTTGGTGGATTGGAAATAATAAGATTTTCATCATGGTTTCTATGGTGGCCATATGACCATCAATTTATGAGGAGTAGCCATGACAACATTTTTAAGATGACTGCTTGACAGTCATTTTGGATGTTTGGGCAGTACCACTTTCATCTAGGACCAACTATAAGTCTTCTGGTAAAAACACTATGGTGTACAATGTTCACAGGAGTAGTATTGATAACAAGAATTTTTCAAGAGATGGCTGCCATATTGTTGTCAGATTGGCACCATTTTCTTTTAGGACCAACTATATCATGGAATGAATATGTGTGTAAAGTTTCATGTCAATCCTCCAAGTAGTTTAGGAGGGAGGAATAACTAATGTGTATGAATGGATGACCAACATATGACAACAGGGCATCCCATAAGTTCTATGACCAATAGGGCTAAAAAAGTGGATACAAATTTGAAAACTGATTCTCAGCTGTTATAAAGTTATATCTGTCTCACTATCTGCTGCTGCACAAAGAATCAGTAATTTTGTTCTGCCAATGTCTTAAATTTAACATTGTTCATTATCTCTTTCATTACCAACACAAGCAAACATAGCATATGTACAAAATTTTTAAATGTTATGATACTAAAATAGTATATGGATAAATATTAGGGGCTTATGTTAATATAGATTTTAACAGAGATACAATATAACAAAATTATTGCAATATTTACGAAAAAAAAGAAAGCCAAAATATGGCCTCCCCCCCTCAGAAATAAATAGAAACAAGTTAAAAGATTAGAAGTATAACTTTCCATTAAAGTTATGGTCATATGTCAATAAAACAACCAGTTATCTACCCAACCATCTATTGTATGCTACAGAATTTGAATGAAATAAAATTTTGGGAATTAAGTCACTGTGACACATTTTCAAGAATTATGATCATCTAAATGTATAATACTTTGTATCATAGGATTTACAAACAAATCTTATAAAAAAAAGTTTAGCCATAATTTTTTTATGATTATAAAAGCTAAATTAAAATACAGTACTTACTTATAAATAGCAAGATCCAAAACAAGTTTATTGTCTTCTTCATTATCCTTCAGAGTAAAATCAATCCTGAAAAACAGATGGATACCAACAAATAAGAACTGACAAACTGAAACTGTAATCAGACAAAATAAGACATGCTTGGTAGAATTGATATTAGATATAAGAAGAAATAAGGCATACCAAAGTCTGTTCTGAAGTTTTAATAGATTGAAAAAAACCTACCTAGCATGTACTTAATTCCAGATTACAGAAGATATAGCAAAGCTGCATCACTGAAACAGACTTACATACCTTCAAAATAGCAATAACAAGGACAAACACTGCAAGATTGACGAAAGAAACTAGCTGGAAACAAAAAAAAAATGAAATAGACATTTCATCACCTCAGGATTATTTGTTGTCAAGAGTGGACAATTTTGGAATGAATTGCCCTGACAAGACAGAAATACACGATGGTATTTTGCTAAAATTCAACTGCACTATAATGTATGCTTAACATTTGTCCAAGACTATGGATTGTACTTAACGATAATGGTTATTTGTAAACAGGATGTCTACATGACTAACTTTTGTCATGACTGTAAGTTCTAAAAATAACATGTGGAAACTTCTTAGTTCAGAACATTCCTGAAACAGACTTTATATAGCAAGAGTTCACAGTCAGTCTTGTTACAGTTAGAGTAGATTTTTCCATCAGAAACCATCACATTCTATTATGTTATAAGCCAAGTGAAAATATGTATGTAAAGGGACTTGGTAAACAAATAATTCATGCCTGTTTTAACTCTGTCTGTGGGAATCCATTTTTGATCAGAATGTACAGTTTACAGTTTTGTTCAGATATAATTAGAGAGGAATTATTTATTTAAATTATTCCATGAAATTACTAAGTGCTCACTGACCTTGGATTAACAATTATTTTAGAATTATTGTAAACACATTCAAAGACATTTGGGATTGACTCATTGTAATATTTCAGAACATTCAAGAGACTATTGGAATTCATTTGGAACATTCTATACTTTTGGACTTGTGATACGACATTTAGAATTATCTGGGATTTAATTCACAACACTTGAAGTGTCTCTTAAATTTGCACTTTATACTGCAGAGAAATAAATATATGTTGATGTTACTAAACTTGTGGGTTTCACTTATTTCTGTTACATAGTTTAAGACCTACAGTTTTGTAAGTATAAATAAACATCAAGAAATAAGTAGCCTATACTTACTTTGGCTCATTAACATTCATTGGATTTCCTTCATCATTAAACAACCTGCGAGGTTTCTTAGGAGGATTCTTCTCTGATCTAAAACAAAAATTAAGTAAAACTTTGAACCTGCCATGATGTGCAACTCCATTGTGTGTTGTTAAATTATGACATCAATCCTGATAAATAATTGCTATACAGGGCAGAAGCTTCTCTAGGAGTTGGAATATTCAAGAGCTTGAGCTTATCCACCAAACCTAAGGTTGATGGTTCTAATTTCCTTGGGTTTCCTTCTGCTTATTGGCTACTGAATGCAATCACTTGACCAATGGGGTGTACAGTACAACTTCCATACTGTCATCTCCCCTATGCAATAAAATCTCTTACTCAGACATGTTCTGATATTCCATAATCTTTTTCTTTCATCTATAGACTTTGATTTTACAGTGCTGTGCTTCCAATCAACAACCCTCTACAATTCAACGCCATTATGTGGGTAGCTGATAAAGGGAGGTTGCAATGTTGCCAAAACTTGCTTTGCAATAATACTTTTATAAAGAATCAGAGATGTCATGTTATTTTCCCTTTCTTTTTAATTTCAAAATCAGATTTTTTGCCTGAAGGACGAAGACACAAAATTAAGATTGGGTGAATGTGGGAGGTTTACAGATGCTATTTTCACATGGAAATTCTTCCTCCCTAACACAAGTGGACTGTTCTACTCACTGGACTGCTTAAGCTGACACTCCCATCCAGTTCCTGTAACACACAATCAGAAATACGCATCTAAAACCAGAAACCAAATTTCTATGGTTCAAAGCAACCTCAAAGCAACTTCTGAAAAACAGGACTCTTTCTTGCCTCACAAGAAAGCTACACATGAAGTGTGAGGCACAGTTTATGATTGAAAAGCAACCTATAGGCAACAGGCCATTACACAGACAGACATATGAACAGCTGGACATGCCTGGCCCCTTCAAAGGATATATCTTCAAGTGAACTACCAAATATAGTCATTTATAAGTAGAGTCAATCTGCAAAAAAATAGGATCCTGATCTGCCCTCACATAATACTCTGGCAGATCATGATCTATGTTGCTTGTTCTACTGGTTGCTCCTAAATTACTGCACAGACCCAGATATACTGGTGTATTATGTGATGGAAGATCTGGGCCTGTGCAGTTTACAGTTGAAAGACTCATAAGTGAGTATAAATGGTAGCAGCCTCTCTAATAATCTTTACCAATTACTTACAAGAACAACCAAAACTATACTTACTCCTTATTCTTCTCCTTATTCTTCTGCTCCTGTATATAGTGATGAACCTCAATCCTGGATTCTGGAGTGTAGGCTACTTTCTCCTTCCAAAATCTGAAAATAAAAGACTGCTTCTTAAAATTTCACAAATTTAGATAATAACTTGAATTAAAGTACTAGTCAGGTATCTCAGATGGAAAAATGTCAGGCTTGATGCCTTATAACTTCCAATCAAGTGGAACTGATACAATAATTTCTAATAGATCTATACCTGTGTTATAGATTTATATCTGTGTTATAGGTCTATACTTGTGTTATAGGTCTATACCTGTGTCATAGGTCTATATCTGTGTTATAGGTCTATACTGTGTTATAGGTCTATACCTGTGTTATAGGTCTATATATGTGTTATAGGTCTATAGCTGTGTTATAGGTCTTTATCTGTGTTATAGGTCTATACCTCTGTTATAGGTCTATATCTGTGTTATAGATCTATGTCTGTGTTATAGGTCTATACCTGTGTGATAGGTCTGACATGGTATTGTTTAATAAAAATGTGACTGCAAAAAAAAATGTAAGTTGTCAGCTTCTTATTTATCTTGATTCTTTATCTTCTTTTTAAACTGTCCACATTGTTACCCTTGATTTGTTTTATTACCTTTTTATACTGTCTACATTGTTATCCTTGATTTGTTTTATTACCTTTTTATATTGTCTACATTGTTATCCTTGATTTGTTTAATTTTTTGTTAAACTACCCACATTGTTACCCTTGATTTGTTTTATTTTCATTATAAATTCTATTTGTTCAATTACAATTTTATAAGGAAATGTATGTGTAAGTTTTTGAAATAATAAATATCATTATGACATTGTGAATCTTGATAAAAGTCCCTTCTCAGAAAAAAGTGCCTTAGATTTACCTCCACATTTATAGCTGCAACACTGATGTCATAACTTGTTTTGTGTGTTTGTATGTTGTTTCAGGAAAAACCTGATTTAACAAGACCAAGCAAAAGTACAAAATTTGTTCCTAAGGTTAGAGTGAGATATTGAATATAACGAACATGTTCAAAGCCAAATGAAGGAAGTGAAAAATTACAAAAACTAGACTAGATAAATCTGAACATTTATTGTCACCCAGAATTTAAATTTATACATAACTGCATGAATTTCCACTCCTTCTTTCATCTCCAGTTTTCATATACTATACAAAAAATTTGAGATACAAGAACATTGCCTAACAAAGCAAGTATTTTGTCCTCAGCTGAGAGATTTCTTTCTGACTAACTGCAAAGTGAGAAAAACAACAAAAAATGTACTCATTTGTCTTTTCAATGTCTTCTTTTTCTTCTTCTGTCTTCTTGGCTTTAACATCTGCTTCCTCAGATGAACTGCTCTTTCCTTCCTGGGATTCCTGTCCACTCCTGATAAAAATTGTAAGAAAGGTTTTCTTTACCCTGTGACATTGAGGGTATGGATATCAAAATCTAAGAAAGGTTTTCTTTACCCTGTGACACTGAGGGTTTAAATTTATTTACCCTGTGACACTGATGGTTTGAATTTCTATACCTTGTGACACGAAGAGCTTGATTATCAAAATCTAAAAAAGATTTTCTTTACCTTGTGACAATGAGGGTTTCAATATTTTTTCCATGTGAAACTGAGGGTTTGAATTTCTTTACTCTGTGACAAAGAAAGTTTGAATTTCTTTACCCTGTGACACTGAGGGTTTGAATTTCTTTACCTCGTGACACTGAGGGTTTGAATTTCTTTACCTTGTGACACTGAGGGTTTTAATTTCTTTACCAAGTGACACTGATGGTTTGAATTTCTCTAACTTGTGACACTAAGGGCTTGAATATCTAAATCTAAAAAAAGGCAACTGAGAATCCCAATTAACAACATAAAATCTTATTATTTTCTGTAATGAAACCTTCAGCATTCAGTGGTACATATGGTAAACAGCATTTTCTGTTTTAAGAATAGAATCTGTAACAAGAATATTTTAAATGCCGAGTGTACATTATTTTCTTCATAAAAGTCAGTTTGGAACTGTAAGTGAACATATGGGGAAATAATGGTGGACATCGCTGTGCCTGGGAAGTACCACTTTATTAAATTGTCTCTTTTTGTAAACCATTGGGCAAATATATTCAGGAAAATATACAATTCATAGAAAGCAGAGTCAAAATATTATTTTATTAAAGATTTAGCTTTAAAATGCAATTATGTAGGTCAGAAAAATATGGGACAATGCTATGTTGTGGAAATCAAGAGACACTGTACAGTCAAGGTTGTATTCTGAGTTCACTCTTTTTGTGAAAATACAAAGAAAAAGAAACAGTGAAGCAAATACTATTTGAAACTATAAAGTGAGTGATTATATTAAGAAAACCCCTCTTTCAAAAAATAGATGCACCTGCATACTGGCTGTGTCGGTTCTGTTGTTCTCTTTTTAAGTCATATTGCCAAAATACACTGCATATGAATATGTTAGCTTTTAAACATGCACCAAAATGTGTTTATGATATAGAACTACTTGAAAATAAAGTATTGCTTCAAACCAATGTCAGAGGCAAATATGCATACTGGGAAATATAGGGCATAATTCAAATAAGAGAATGAGTGTGTGTGTGTGTGTGTGTCTATATATATATA
>JAECUM010029466.1:0-27634 GCA_016617855.1 Megalonaias nervosa
TGGGATAAAAACAACACAAACGCCGATAATTCTGTGCAACTAGTTTCGCATTTACTGTATGCTTCTTCAGGCACAAAATGTTTTAAAAGAAACAGATGACGTCTGCATATTTTAAAATAACAATTACGTCATTTACGTAACGTCATAAATGATATGTATCATCATAACAATTATATATATATATATATATATATATATATATATATATATATATATATATATATATATATATATATATATATAGTATGTACGCTGTATCAATGATATACCACGAGATGTATAAATTTTTCATTAAAAGGAAACGAAGCTTGCTGAGTTTCCTTTTAATGAAAACTTTCTACAACTTTATACAAATTTATACTGGATTCATAAATTAGATACTTTGTATCCTAATGGCCTTAATACCAATGCACTATATAAAATTGTATAAATATTTTTTTTTAAATTGATAAATTGTATATCCTTTATAATAATATAATTATATGTATGACTGTTTGTCTCTATTTTATTTTAATAGTAAGGAAGGAACATGAACCCTAAATTGGAAATGGAATAAAAAAACGTCATTCGAATTCTACAGTGGAGTTGCCGGGGAACTAGTTAAAATAAGATACAACAGGAGCATAATTAATCGGACATCACATGCCTTCGGAAAACACACTGGAACGGACAAACCAAGCACATTCCTGATATTCAATATCCTTTTTGAAGCACAGACCCCAGGGGAAAAAAGGAGGCGGACTGGTGACGTTCGTTAACGACACCATCTCAAGTGAGTCTCTTGATTGATTATGCCCCTCCCAAGACCCAGAATCCAAACTGGAAGTCAAACTAATGAAAATAAACTAGGATAGCAGAGTACTTATATTACTCAACTAACAGGATCAAGGTGGGGATAAAATCACTCAAATTGATAATTACACTAATATTGTGGATATTCTAATCATATGCGGAAACTTTAATGCCCCGTGGTAAGCAAAGTGGAGGGACCTACCTAGATAGGAGAGGGAGCAATATTGAGAGGTGGATCACTGCTTCCAACCTAGTTGTACTAAACGATGGATCCTGTACTAGAATCAATCCAGAAAACGGATCACTAACTTTGTTTAATCCCAAATACTGTAGCTGAAATAGCCGAAGGGGAAGTTGACCATAAAAGTACGCAAGGAAATGACCACTTTCACAGATTTTTTTCCGTCGCAAAACTCAACAGTACGTCAGGTGAGTATTCTTTTTATTACGTTATGTCAATTAATTATTTTAATTATTTCTACAATAAAATTTTTTTTCTTCACTTCTTATAACTTCCATACAAAGTTTTGTAACCTTCCAGTCCTCTTGAGCAAAACTTTTAAACGCTTCACGTGTCCCAAACGTTAACTTAAACCGTGATTTAATCAACATTTCAGCCAAAAACACCCATAACGATACAGCTGTTTGTAGTTTGCTTGCATACATGTTCAGTGAATAATATTTGACAGATTTAAAGTAAAGCAGTGTTTATAGTTATAAGACACTAAAGTTCGTCGACAACCGGACATCGAATTGTGCAGGTCCAGAGCGTTTTCAACCCAAAGTTTTACCTGCCCCAAGCGTTATTGAATTGTTGCTTCTAATGATTATTACTAATTTTGTGCAGTAATATTTCGAAAATTAAACATAAGCATTTATGTGAACAGTTTTATTTTATACGCTTCTGTGCATATCTGTGCCGGTTCAATTTTTGAGGGAAAGGAGCAACTACTACAATTTCCAGAAGTGGACGATATCGGTTTGGTTCTCTAGAGTGACGTAATCATAACTGATGCCCCACGAATAAATTGGCGAGGACAATATTTTTTTTTTTTTTTTAAAAAAAGATTTAAAGCAAATCTAGCCATGTCATAATATTGTGTTATTTAGTGTTTTCGTTTCTTTCTGTCATTTATTCTATTATCCATATGTGTTGATAAGACACATCCCAAGCATTACAATATTTTTCAATTTACTTTTTGCTCCTAATTTGCTAAAGGTAGTCAAGTCATTTTATTGCATCAAAGACATCACGTTATGTTACAGCATATATATATAACTATTTTGTGTTGTCTTTGAAATCACTATGTCTGCCCCACAAAATCTTTGTGGTAAAGTAATGATCGTGACAGCGTCACAGACAAGTTTGTATTTTAACTATTACATAAAATCAGCGTTTTAAAAAATAATTGTATGTTCATTTCATTTAAAGTGTCCTATACTTCAAAACAGAGAACTGGCATGTATCGGTTTAAAAGAACTAAACAATGTTGGAAAATGGGTCAGATCGTCCCAAGCGTTAATAGGGGTGGGCAATTTATTTAAAAGTAACGCTGCGATAAAATAAGAAAAATACTGTTTTTTTTTTTTAAATTAAAAAAAAAATCATTGTTTTAGGGCTCAATTTAATAATATTTGACAGTTTAAAAAATGTATTTATATTTTGAGCTCAGATTCTGTTTCTGTAACCAGCACTGAAGAAGAACCTAGATATCTTCTCTTCCGCGGAAGGACATCAAGTGACGGTGTTGTCGCATGTAGATAGTTCCAGATGATATAAAAATGGGCAGGATCACAGTCTATAAAAATTAGAGCTTCACTCTGAGACACAATGTTCCTACAGAACAGGAACCTTCCCGGCGGAGTTGGTCCAATTTAGCAATTCTTATGTTTGCTGTCCTGAAGAGCAAGCACATTACAACATTCCTGTCATTTGTAACCATAGCATCTGTGTTGTTCGATGATAACGCGCTAAATATAAACATATTGCTTGAACTTCTTGTAGTTGTTATAGATCGTACAAATCCATACATCAGTCCGGAAATATACTATCTTATATATCATATACTATCTTAAAATCAGGTTTATCATCAGGATCAGTTTTAATCATTAATGGCATTTGAGACCATGCAGGTTTATTTTCTTCATGATATTCTGCTAATCGGTCGTGATGAACCAACGTAGGTTTTAATTTAGGTTTTTCTTGAACTCTCTAAAGAGCATCGTTGAGATGTTGAGTTACCATAAAATGACTTTTCCAGGGCCGTTTCATTTTTCTTGAAGTACCAACTTTACCTGCATAGCCAAACAGCATCACCCATATTGAAACGTTTAGGCACTATTCCTTTATCATAGGTTATCTTCATTCTTTCAGCAGCGATCCGTAAATGTTTTCTTGCATAGTCACAAATCTGTGACTTTTTCTCATTGAGATCATAGGCATCATCAGAACTAAAGCTTTCTGTTTCATTTTCGGGTTTAGTAAAAATAACATCAATTGGTAAAGCAATGTCTCTACCAGACATCATATCAGATGGAGTGACACGTGTGGACTCGTGCACGGAAGTTCTGTACGCCATCATCAACAAGGGAATGATGATATCCCAATCGCTTTATTGTTAGAAACAAACGTTGAAAGCATACAATTTATACTTCTGTTTGCTCTTTCGACTAAACCAACATACTGATCTTATTGGGGAGGTTCGAGTTTTCTCAAAGTTCATAAGATTGCACATTTTTTTTTTTTTTAAATACATGTGATTCAAAGTTTGAACCCTGACCTGAATGTGGTTGTTTTGGCACTCCAAACAGAGTAACAAACCATTCAACAAATTTATTTGCCACAGTAGTTGCTTCCATATTACTCATGGTGTGAGCATCTGTCAAAATAATCACAGACAGAAAGCAAATATTTATAACCAGGTCAAGGTTTGGGTAATGGACCCAGAACATCTGATGCAACAATGTGGCTCACACTTGGTACAGGTTAAGAGGAGCTTTCAACTTTTTAGCTGGACCTTTCTTGATATGCAGATATCACAGACTTTACACCAGTGAAAAACATCCACAGAGAGATCACACCCAAAAGAAATGACTTTTAACTTTATCCAAAGTGTTCTTTATGCCTAAATCATCAGCATTGAGAACATTACGCAATTCCAATCTACTATCTTACCTACATCACTTTCCCATTTTCAGTACATCATTTCTTCATGTATTTCTAAACTTTCCCAGCTATGCCAATATTATTTCAAAGCGGCATTACAAGGTGCTAAATGACCCTGAATGGGTTAACACACACTTTGTGATCCAACTCTATCGTGCGTAAAAACTTCAGACAGAATCGTATCAGAACTTTGGTCAGAAACTAATGACGTTTGCTCTGCGCTCAAACAGAATAAACAGTCTTGACTACAAGGACACCTAGATAAGGTGTCAGCATTTGAATGAATGCGACCAGCACGATGTTCTATTCATGTCATAAACAAGCTCTCAAGCCACCTGGCCATGTAGCCTTCAGGACTTGTGAATTCAAGATCCAGCGATGTACACCATGATCGGTGCGCTCTGTGAAGTGTCGACCATACAAATAATGGGGAAAGTGTTTAACTGCCGAAACACCTGCAAGTAACTCTTAGCGAGTAACACAATAATGATCTTCTGATTTACTGAAAGTCTTATTGTAATATGCTATCACCTTCTCTACCCCACTTTGCAACTTTTTAACTGGACCTTTTCTTGCCGTGCAGATATCACACATTTTACAGTAGTGAAAAACATCTTCAGAGACACCACACCTAAAGAATCGCCTTTTAACTTTATCCAAGGTTATCTTTGTGCCTAAATCCACATGCAGTGGGAACATTACGCAGTTCATGCAGGATTAAAGGCATCAACATTTTGGCAAAGCTATTTCTCAACCTACATTCTTCCCTACATCATTTTCCCATTTCAGTACATTATTTCTTCATATACTTCTAAACTTTCCCAGCTGTTCAAATATTATTTCAGAGCGGCATTACAAGGTGCTAAATGACCCTGACACGCACTTTGCGATCCACTCTATCTAAATTCATAACTTCTGAGCCAATCGCATCAGAACTTTGGTCAGTAACTAATGACGTTTGTTCTGCATGTAAACAGTATAAACAGTATTGACTACAAGGACGCCTAGATAAGATGTCAGCACTGAAATGAATGCGACCAGCACGTTGTTCTATTTTCATGTCATAAACAGACAAACTCTCAAGCCACCTGGATATGTGGCCTTCAGGTCTTGTGAAATTCAAGATCCAGCGATGTACACCATGATCGATGCGCTCTGTGAAGTGTCGGCCAGACAAACAATGGGGAAAGCGCTAAACTGCGGAAACAACCACAAGTAACTCTTAGCGAGTAACACAAAACTGATTTTTCTGATTTACTGAATGTTTTATTATAATATGATATCACTTTCTCTACCTCATTTTGCAACCGAGACAATCACCGCACCCATACCACAGTACAGTTACTAGCATCAGTGTCAACTATGAAATGTATCGTTGATTGTAGAGCATACTAAAGCAGACGTTGTTAGGCCAACTTTTAACTCCTGAAAAATTGAATTACATTCATCTGTCCAATTAAATGGACAGTCTTCTTATTTCAAACGATGCAAAGGTTTAACAATGACAGAAATCTTTCACAAATTTTCGGTAATATAAGCATAATCTAAGAAAACTCATGACGCCTTTGGCATTCCTAGGCAATCATCACTCTTTGACAACTGTTAACTTTGAAGAGTCAGTAGCAATTTCTTCTTCAGTTAGAATGTAATCTCAAAAAGTAACCTTCACCTGGAACAGTTTTAGGGGCTAGTTTCAAATTTGCTTCTTTTAACCTATGAAATACTTGCAGCAGCAGGTCAACTCTTCATCGAATGTGTTAGCAAACACGACAATGTAATCGAGGTTAAAATGACAACTCTTCCAAGACGTGCTCCATTAATTTCTCACAAACACCTGCTGCATTGCATAATCCAGACGAAATGACATGAAACTGCCATAAACTACAATCAGGAACTGTGATGGCTGTTCTTGGTATATCTTTAGCAGAAACTTTGATTTGCAAATACCCACTTTTTAAGTCCAAAGTACCAAACCACTTGCAACCGGACTATGCGTGCAGAGTATCATCAAAGCGTGGCAAAGGTTGACTATCTTTCACTATAACGTCATTCAACTTACGAAAATCAATGCAAACGTGTACTTCCATCACGTTTTTTCACTTACACTATAGGCGATGCCATGGACTAAAAGAGGGTTCTATGATGCCATGTTTAGCCAAAACTTCAATTTCTTTCTCCCTACTAGCTAGTGCCATTCCTGTCTTGAATTGTACTTGATTAGGTTTGTATTGTCAGTGCCAGTAGCATATTCCGTAAAATGGGTACACCCAATATCATCAGATAATTTTTAAAAGATCTTAGTATATTCTTCTAACAATGCTTTCATTTTCATTTTCTGATCATAATTTAAGTTCTGACCCCTTTCATGAACTAAAGTTTTCAGATGTTCAGGTATTTTATGGTCTGCATTGTTTGACACTGAACTTTGGCAATTGCGGTGGTCGATAGAATTGTCACTTTCAGTAGTATGGATATAGTACTCATCCATGGGTTCATTGGTTGCAGCTGTGGTACTTTTATCAATCTTACACGGTTCACTATTCAAGTTTGCAGCACGCATAGGAATCGTTTCCTTAGAAATATTTACTATCGACTTCGCAACAAGTAAACCTTTCTTTTCTACGCAACGAGTGCAAGCCTCGATAATATCAACTCTCCCACCAAATAGAATATCAGCAGGTGTTTCCCGCACTATCACGTCACAGTAAATGGAGAACAACTGTGGTTTCAGCAACAACAATTCTGCAATAACTTAACTCAGCATCATGCGCTGACTGAAAGCAATGAATCTTCTCTACCTGAATAACAAAACGATTCTTACTTAATAAAAGCATCACATTTAATAGCAGAGAGAAAACTCATACCTCAAATCCCGTCGATCTTAATATCTGCTACCAAAATATATGTACAAACGTATGTTTTCCAAGAGTGACTGATTCCAAAGTTTTCTCATAAAACGGGGATGTCTCACCAGTAGGAGTAATTAACGTTACATCAACATTTTTTTTTTTTTTATAGTTCTGGACGTGATCAAGGTGGCCACTGGTCAATAAATTCTTTCTTAAGTATGCTTATATTTGCACCTGTATCCACCAGCATAGTTACAGGGAGGTTGTTTACTTTTGTCCCTAATCACTTGATAAAGAGCTAACATATAACTTTTGGGGCGGCACATCTCTGATTGTCGAGATTCGGCCCCTGACCTCTGCTTGCATCCCTGACCATTCTGCCCCTTTTTATGTTAGTAGTATAGTGGGGAGAAGTGGCGACTATGGGACTTCCATGTTAAAAAGTGCCGCGGCCCTTGGGACACGAAGGGGATTTTAACATGGGTGAGCCTTTTAGGGACAATGGGAATTTAACATAAGGAATATATAACATGGGCGGATCTATCTAGGGACAATGGGAATTTAACATAGGAAATGTATAGCAACAATGTATAGGGCCTATCTAGGGACAATAGGAATTGAACATGGGTGACATCACGGTACTGGACACTGGGGAAACAATGGCTACAATGTTGCATGGGGCTGACCTCAATCGGGAGGAACAGTGTTGCAAGGGGGCTGAACTGAATAAGAGCTCCTCTAGGGACAAAGACAATAGAGTCTTAGACATTGAGACATGGTTAGAGACAGGGTTAGAGACATAGACTTATACAAGAAAGTAAACAAACAACTATACAATCGACTAAAAAAATTGTAGGCAAGAGAGAATAGGCATCTTTTCGAGACAGGTGAGTGGCCCTGAAAAGGGCCTTTGGGTTTCTTCTTCTACTGTCTCTCTTCTCTTCTTCTTTTCCACCATTTCTTTATCTTCTTCACTACATTTGTCTTCTTCTTCCTCTCATCCATTTCCTCCTTCTTCTCCTCCTCCTCTTCCTCCTATTTTTCTCTTTTCATTTATTTCCTCTTTCATTAGTTTTTCATTATAGACTCTCATTTGCTTTTTTTCCTCCTGATCCTCCTTTTCTTCTTTTTCCTGTTTTATAAGTTCCTTTAGTCTTTCCTTGGCCTTCCTCAAATTGTTGATTTCCATGTTAACTCTGTGGGGGCTATAAGAACCATAATTCAGCCTTTCTAGCATTTCTTGAATCATCCCCAAATC
Organism: Megalonaias nervosa; assembly: GCA_016617855.1. Taxonomy (NCBI): domain Eukaryota; kingdom Metazoa; phylum Mollusca; class Bivalvia; order Unionida; family Unionidae; genus Megalonaias; species Megalonaias nervosa. The sequence goes on from JAECUM010029466.1 coordinate 8,066, forward strand.
ATTCAGTACCCCTTGCAATTTCTCTAATTTCTCTACGATATTGTTCGCCATATTTGATTATTCAGAGTTGAATCGCGCGATTCTAATCTAATCTAATCTATGATTTTGAGTCGCTTGCGTCTTTGGACACTCGCGACCTGTTTAGTCACGTATAGGTCGTGATTTTGAATTGGTCGAGGCTGTAGGTATGGTGCCACTACAACCTTGCTTTTATGTGAGCCATATCACACTTCTTAATTGTATTGACCGAACGAGGCAAGGGAGGCAGGTAGCGGCTGGAACGGAGGCGCCAACCCCCCAGGGAGGCTCACTTTCATCCAGGTCCTCCAAGTCCCGCGTCGTCGTCTTGTAATTTTGAAAATAACACTGTGCTCTTTCTTATTGGTTGAAGCGATTGGTCTGTGAGGTCTTCAGTTTGTGCTTTTGGGATCTTATGTGCTGTGCGTTTCTTGTTTGGGTGCGTATATTTAGATTCAATTTATTTAGTTCCGCCCTGTGCAGGGGAATTGATTACAGGTTTTTGGTCATCTTCTCCTTTCTTTACAGAATGCTGCGAACGTTTCATCTTGATTGCAAAATGTCAAATGATAACATTTTAAACTCCATGGTCCCCTATATATAAATGTAAGGTGAGTGTCTTCCCTATATAAAGGGTCAGTGTCTTCCCTCGGAGTATTTATTTCACTCTCAATCCTGCCAGAAAGATGGAAGAGTCAACACAGATCGAACTTCTGATCAGAGCTTTGCGAGGCGTCATACGATGGTTTTTTTCAGAGAGATGACGGACTATTCCCCCTCCTTTCGAGATAGAAGTCAAGATACTTGCTATATCTGTCAGAAGAAAGGGCATTGGTCTTCTGAATGTCCACAACGTCAAAGTAAGACGAGCGTTAAAAGAAACAAAGGTCAAGATACCTGTTATCATTTTCAAGAGAAAAGACATTGGTCTTCAGACTGCCCTAAGATAAAAGAGAACCGATCCAAGAAACAAGAGGAGAAGGAGGAGATGGCTTCCGAACATGAAGAACAACCCTGCGAAAAGGAGGAAAACCCAGACCCACCCAGAAAGAGAAGAAAAAAGACGAAAAGAAAGTGAGGAAGAAGAGGAGGAGGAAAAACCAGTGAAAGTAAAAAAATTCAAACAAAGGAGAGAGTGAAAGGAAAACAAAACCCAGACGTTAATGAACTTTTTGAAGTAATGTGTTGTGAAATTTGATTGTAATCTGTACCAGAGAATATGTCAAAAATAAAATGTAAGCGTCTCTTGGTTTCGATTTTTATAATCATAAGGACCTACACTTACACACTCACACACGTTCATCATGAAAAAAAAAGAGGATTTGAGTTTTATTTGATTTTGACAAACGTTGAGTAATCTCTTTCCGAGAGTGGTGGGTGGCCCTGATTTATTTTAATTTATTTAATTTTTTTTTTGTTTTAAAAAAATACAAATTCAGGAACGGAAGGGAATGCACTTTAACTGCCTTATTCATTTGCCACAGCCAAGACCTACTTCTGGACCTGCTACTGTCGATGATTTGGTAGAAATCGCTAGTGTTGGTATCTCAGGTGTAGTAGGCGTGTTGACGGTGTTGGAATGTTTGGCTTGGGAAGGTCATTTTCTCTTGGGTCGTATAAAAGAGGTCTGATACATTTGTTTCCGACTCCTTAACTCTGCCAAAATGTCTAAGAGTACCGTGACCATTTTACTTTCACCGTCATCCGTCTCTCCTAGACCTTGTTTCTTCTCTTCTTCTTCTTCTTCTTCCTCTCGTTTTCTTCTTACCTCTTCTTCTTCTCGCTGTTGCTGCTGAATGAGAAAGGTTTGTTCTGCTTCTTTCTGCTGTTGCAAAAATTTCTCCAATTCTTGTTTCTGCCTCTATTTAAAATCCTCGACGTACGATAAGAAAGGAGAAGGCGGCGAAGGTGCTGGTACCGGAACAAATTCTTGTGAAGAAGAGAAAAAATCCACCAAATCCCAATTAAAATCGTTCTCTTCTGGAAGTAGGACTTTGTTTGCTTTGGTAGCCACTGCTATACCATCACTTCTCGTCTCCACGGCCGGTGCACCCCAATTCATCGTCTTCGTAGTTTCCGTCATGTTCTAACAATGTCACATCGATTCACTGCGCACAGACTCTAGCGCACCAATATAGGGAATGTGACGTCACAGGTAGCTCTCTTCTTATTGGAAGAGATACTCCACACTGTGACTGAACCTTGTAACGCGTATTAGGATTGGTGAAAGAACTGAATCCGTTTCGATCCGCTCTTTCACTATAAATAACCACAGTTCACCTCATTTCATTCACCTTTTCTCGTCACAAGATGTGAACTAACGTAAAATCGTCTACTCTCATACCGTCGATGCTGTTCCACCCGGACTATCCCATGTATGTCAGATCATCATGAACTATTACCAAGATCACAGAGACAGCCCTTTGAAAGGAAGAATCTATGTGGAGAGGCAAGGATGTCTGAGGAGAGTCTTAATCTATGGTCCAGATGTCAGACAAAGTTTGAGGAAGAGAAGAAAACCTGTGAGATGCACTCTATGTTAACTGAATCTTGTTAAGAAAAATAAACAAAGGCCCTTTTCTGGGCCACTCAACGGTCTCGAAAAGATGCATATTCTCTCTTGCATACATTTTTTTTAGTCGATTGTATTTTTGTTTGTTTATTTGTTTGAATAAGTCTATGTGTCTAACCCTGTCTCTAACAATGTCTCTATGTCTATGTCTCTATTGTGTTTGTCCCAGGGGTAGCGCGTATTCAGGTCAGCCCCCTTGCAACACTGTTCCTCCTGATTGAGGTCAGCCCCTTGCAACATTGTTGCCATTGTTTCCCCAGTGTCCAGTACCGTGATGTCACCCATGTTCAATTCCTATTGTCACTAAACAGGCCCTATACATTGTTGCTATACATTTCCTATGTTAAATTCCCATTGTCCCTAGATAGCTCCACCCATGTTAAATATTCCTTATGTTAAATTCCCATTATTCCTAGACAGGCCCACCCATGTTAAAATCCCCTTTGTCCCCCAAGGGCCGCTACACTTTTTTAACATGGAAGTCCCATAGTCCCCACTTCACCCCACTATGCTACTTATGTTCCAATTCTGATTTTTATTTCGGCCATCGTTTGTGTGATTTCTTCCATTATTGTTAAAGCCAATTTAGAGCCTGAAATAAACTATTTATAATTTTTGTTTTCTTCAATAAGGCTCTGTTTTTTCCTGAACTGTCCATCTCTCTGTCAAAATGCAGCTTTTTTTGTCAAGATCAAGATTTCACTTTTCACAAATTGCAACTGTTTTTTTTTATCCATATCTTTATCATGATTCGTCTGACCATTTTGATCTACTCGACAGCCAGTGTCCCTTCTGGCGCTCTGCCAGCTTGTCCGATTCTAATCTGATACCAATAGATTCAGCATCATTGATATCTCAATGCCCTGCCCCTCGTAATTTCAAACGCAGGTAAAATGTCAAACACGATAGAACTAAAAGACCCAGAAATGTTCTGCTAAATTGGGTCTATTGTGATCCCTGGCTTGAGTTTATTGACTTACAAAGAAAGATGTTTTGCAGTTATTTTAAACGATATCCCAGTCTGGCACAGTTTGGAAATTCAACCAGTGTATTTGTCAATGACTTCATGCACTTTCCTCATGAAAGGGCAGATCTGTTGAAATGTGGGAGAGAAGACTTGCAGGTTTTTTGCAATCATTCTGAAGTTATTTTCAAAAAGGATAACCATCATACCATTCATGGGCAGTTCTAAGCATAGTATCAACCAGCATTTTCACAAATAAAAATTCCTTCAATAAATAGATTATCTTGTACATTATTTGTTTTATTATTTCTATGGATTTAAGCGCATACATCTCATCAAATCGTGGCAAGTGATGAAAAGTTTGGGACAAGTGAAAAGTAAGGTGTGACAAGTGAAGTTTTGGAAACCAGTTGTTCTGGACAAGTGGGTTCAAAAAAGTGTGATCAGCCGTGGTACTATAAGTTGAAAAGAGGCCACTTCCAATCGTAGAAATCACTTCTACAGGGAAAGGTCCTCATCACCAGGATGATTTGTGTACATGTGATCATTTTAGTTATCAACATTACTCAGCGAAGCCAAACTGGACATGCTGATATCTTTACCAGTGACAACTGCTGCAGCAGCATTATTAAAATTAACTTCTGAATCACCCAGGATATATGTCTAATGCAGAATCTCATGATGAGAAGTTGCATTCAATAAAAATTTAGCAAATAAATATGTATCTAACAAGATAAATGCATCTGAAAGAACTTCCTGTTTGTTTTATTCCATGCATTTTACTTTCAACTCAACCATGTACCCCTTAAAAGCGTGCCACCACGGCCATTACTTTTGCAGCGCATTAGTTAAAACCTTCAAACTATATGACACATTGGCCAAAAATGGCACACTCAGAGCCGAAAATCCCTTTCAGGAGACAACGCTACAACAACTGTCCATAACATTGACTAAATATTGTGACAGTTGGATACTAATAAAGAGAAAGAGTGAAATAAGGTTAAATGGCTTCTTTATTTATGTGTATTATTCAATGTATGTAAGTGTACTTAGCAAGAAACGAGACTACTACATGGAAAAAACCCTACAAATCCACTTCAATCTATGTAAAAGTATATGCGAGTCCTACTACTAGAATGTAGATTCCTCTTACGTCATTACAACGTGTTAATGGTATTTACCGGTACTTGTATGATGGCGATCAGAAAAAAAAATATGTCAGGTCGAAATTTTCCAACTGCTGCGATACACTGAACCCCGTACAGGTAAAATCTACCAAAAAGAACTACATTGCACGTAAGGCATCACAACATGGGTAGGTTAACTCTGTGAAACCGGATTGTGTTCTCAGTAAACTCGTTAAAATTCTGTAAAGTTAACAATGGGGACTTTGGCAAGCAAAGCACAGACGCTGATGCGAATACAGCATTGTATGTTCAATCAACATCTTATGCATAGCGAATTGTGTTGCATATGGCGTATCTGTAACTCCGACATGACTTTTCAAGTTCACCGAACTTTACTGAGGTGGAGAGGATGCATTTGGAAAGCGTGGTTACAATACAAACTCTACATGGAGCCTTCACCGACCCCTCAGACGCAACTGTATTTGCATTAAGGCATGCGTCTCTGCAACACTAACAACCGTCAAGAGCCAATGGCTGCCGAACACGCATCTTAAGCGACCAATCAGAACGCGGCTAACATAGCTCATCGGAAACGATCAGAGATGCAGAGAACACAGCTAACGTACACAATGCAACGAATACTACAGATTAACCATAACATACGCATGGGCATTACTTGAAGTGGACCCGTACGTTACATTTAAAACATTATAAGTGTATATTAATTACTAAAAATGAATAGCAAAGTCGAAACGTGATTATTCAGTCATGGAAATGGAAGCGTAACTACAATCGACACATGGCTTCTTTATCGTGTTTATTACGGTTATATGAAAAACTAAATTCAATATTTACATTGTAGGAATAATATTTATTATTGCAAAGTAGCAAACAGTCAGCACGCCGGGAGAATCCATGCTGTAGAGATGAGATATCTTCGAAGGATTCTGAAAATCTTCTACTTAGACCACATCTTCAAGGGGAGGTGCGCATTAGAATCCAAGGTGCAATTGGACCATATGAACATCTGCTCACCAACGTGAAAAAATGCAAACTAAGAGGGTATGGTCACGTCTCACGCTGATGTGGTCTACATAAATAACACTTGTCATGATTCCGTAGCATATAAAAATATAAATATAAAGAAGAAAGATTTCAATATATCTTGCATGCGAAAGAATGAAAATGCGCCAAGTATAGGAATACATTTGATAGAGTAAAAGATAAAAATATATTTAGACTAAAGCACATGAAGCTAGCATGAAAACAGAAAAGCCACTTGTTTGATTATCCTGTTTCATAAAAGCCATTTGTTTAAACAAACAAAATCATTAGTTCAAAGGAGAAATATTAATGCATTAGTAAGTCTCTATAGTTATGCAGTGAATAGTTTGCTTTAGGAATATTTTGTTTTAATAATAATTGGTATAGGAATAGTTTTCTTTTTAAAATAATGAACTAATTTAGAAAATCTTGTTTCCAGAGAAACGGGAGAACTCTCATATTACAGCAACGCATGACCTAACTATCCCTTAATTATTTAAAATAGACAACCTGTAAGATACGTCTCCCGCCGCTAATCTTTTTAATATGAATGTATTTTATAGCTCTTAATAATACTTGAAGAATATTTACATCAAGGGAAGTAATACTGTCCTGCTGAGATTCTGAAACGTATTCACTGAGTGTTGTGAGCCATGCAATGGTTGCAGTACATATCGATCTGAGCTTTGACAAAGTGCTGTAAAAATTAGTCTCAAGCATTAGTTTCTATATTTGTATTAAAACCTCCAATATTGCTAAATTTTTTCATATGTTTGCAGATAAAAGTAAATCTGTAAGAAAAAGTCAGTATCTATAATGATTTTGAATGGCGTTTTTCTGAGCAAACTTTAAAGTCAGGCTTGATAAAATTTATTGAGACGTGAACAGTATATCCATCTCATCGCTTGCAAACGCAAACTAAAAGTCGGTCTGATGATCCATTGTTACAAGCCCACATTGTGGGTACTGTCAAATTTATATGCTTTACACCCAGATAGAAAACCTCAATTTGTTTCGATATCATGTCTCGTCGTGAAGTTAAACAACTGATTAAATGCAGTAATAACAAACTCATCCTGATCAAAATTTTCCTTATTTAATAACTTCAAGGAAATGCCACCAAAATTTTATGTACTCTTGGTCATGAAATCACAGAAGAAAGAAAAACAGCATGAGCCGATAATTTGGAGAGCTATGATTCTGACATTTCAAATTTTGGACTTTAAAATTTTAAAACTTAATAATAGCCAGGTGCAACCCGAATATTTACACATCAGGAGGAAAGACAGGCATTATGTAGTCATGAAGAAGTTACTACTTTAAGAAAATCATAAAGAATTTAACAGTAATTGACAAGGTTTGAAAGGTTGTAGCAGCTATGTAAGATTCAGCTGAATCGTAAATTAAAATATTCATCAAGTTCGCAGTACACCTTTGTAAAATTATGATTAATGAGAAATGCAAAACATCAAAGACAGGTAATAAATTTCATACAACTTACAAAACTCTTTGTATAACAGACTAATGACATCTAACCTTTCGAAATACAGGTTTATAATTTCTATGTCCTCTTTTCATTGTACAATATAATTGTCGACAAATATTTTTCACAATAATACTTTCAATTTGCACTAAAGATAAAGATATGTATTGTAACTTTACTGAGATAACATTGAAAGAATCATTTACTAGAGAAATTCATGCAATTTTCAATCAAAGGTGACATATGGCCATTTAATGGAGGTTTACACTTTATCCCGTGTAGATCGTTTGATCAGATTAGCATCTTTAAGCCATTTCATGATAAGAACTGTGTAACTGTCTGATTTAGCAACGTACACTCCACCTCGTGATGCAATGAATCTTGCAACTCCATCCTTGCCAATGTCCGACTCAACTTTGCTCCAGCTGGAGAAACCGGAATGAGAGGATAAGAGGTATATGTTCACATTCTCTGCACCTGGATCTGTCTGCATACGGACCTGGAACTTCTTTCCAGGAGCTGTAAGCTCCGTCTGTGGTGATATTACCACAAAGTTGCTACTGTACGTCTCTTTAGTCTGAAACAGTTATCTGTCAAATATTAGAATATTTCATATGAATACTTCTTTTCTCTAGAAAAGCAGAAAATAATATGCACAAGTATACTCCAATTTTGACCACGGTTGAAATAGTTAGCCATAAATATGTACTATGAAGTGATCATTTCGTTTTCTTAATTGTTAAGATTTTTTAATTGTTTACAAAACAAAAAGCTCCAGGAAAGAAATCTGCACTCACCTTTAAGTTTATGTTTATGCTGTGATTTAAAAAAATACTTAATGTCATGAATGAATATTTAATTAGTTGCTACCTGGGCTTTATACTGGTACTCAAATGAATCCTATAACTGTATACCAATGTATATATCCACGATTCTGCAAAGATCTACATGACATGCCCCAGTTCTTCGCATGTGTGTTAGCTATGGGGATTTGTACAGGCTGTTTCAGTTGTACTTAGTAAAACTGATGGTCTCAAAGAAGATCAGCTGTTTTGAGTTGTGTTCCCCTTCTAATTAATAATTTTTCGTTCTTGTTCTCCTCGTACAAGGTTGAGGCTCTTTCAACTAAGTTAGATCGCATTTGGTCAGGTAACATTGAAGAAAATTAGTTTTCCCCTAAATTTCACAAAAACATTTTGTTTGCTTTGTAGGCCATATTGCCTTGGTGCATTCCTAATGTTAGTAAGTCTGATCAATACTCAATATTCTGTTCTAGGAATATTCTTAGAAAACTTGATTAATACTGAACATGCTGTTCTTCGAATACATTTAGCAAGCTTGATCTGTACTGAATATGCTGTTCTAGGAACATACGTAACAACTTTGATCAGTACTGAATATACCATTCTAGGAATATTCTTACCAAGTTGAACATTGACAGAGAGACTAATCAATACTGAATATGCAGTTTGAGGAATATTCTTAGATAGTTTGATGAATAATACATGTGCTGAGATGAAATAATTATTAATTCTGATCAGCAGAGAAAGCATGATACAGATAATATAAATTAATGTCTGCCTGCAGGTTAAACATAATACATAAGAACGCACATGACTTACTGAGAGCTTGACTCCATAAATTTTCATTCTTCTGACTCCCTCCTCCCTGGGCCATACCTCCAGTGTCAGTTTCTGCAGCCTGTCAAACACACCCTGATCTGCTGTCAACGCTACCTGACTGAAATGTGTGATAAAAGTCATATCAATGTCATAGTAGATGAATTAAGGAAGTATCACTACAAGAACATTTATTGCTTAATTATTTAATGTCACATTATGTAGCTCAACTGCCAAACCTGCAAATTAAAGCTGCTACACATTTGAAGAAATGAATAAAATTTTGAAATACATTTCGAATGATGAAAAAGCCATAAGCCGTATCTGTGTTTTTACTTCTTTCAGACCATCTTCATTCAAGTCTATTTGTTTATATCCCATTTATTTGCAGATTATCAAACAGAATCATGTAGGAAACTATACTGCTTCTGCTACTAAATAAATAATGGACCTACTCATCCCTGGAGGTCAAGACTCCACCCATGTATCCCAGAGCTCCATTCTCCATCTGAAACTTGTTAACTAAGATTCGCCCTTTCTGGTCCCTGTTGGAGAAGTTATTGTTTCTAGTGCACACATAGTGATATGTGCCCACAGTTGTCACTTTCACTGGTTCCAGGTTAAAGTAAGGAACAGCATTATTCAGGTCTTTGTCTGCAGCATCTGGAAATGGAAAAAGTGCTTCGTGTGATTTTTTTATCCACCAGCATATGGAAATGAAATATTGTCTCTTCTGATTTTTAAACTGTCAGCATCCAGATTGAACGTTTGTCTTTGAAGGCTGTAGAGAACAAATTCTTAATCTGGAAAAGTTCAAAAACATTGTAAAATATTTGACACAGCTATAATATGAAAAACGGATCTGATTATCTATACACGTGCCAACAACGATATCCAACACATTTGTTTTGTCTACTTTAAGTGGTATTTGCTTAATCATACAACCAGATTATTGTTTAAAAAAGTGCCTGAGTCAAAGCATGTTTTCTAAAATTAAAAAAAGAAGCACAAGAAAAACTGCTGTAATGACCTGAAGGTCTAATCATTCCATCTACATGAGCCTGCCAAATTTCATTTGTCACTGTTAAGAAGTATGTGCATAATCTTGCTAATGTGCTTCTCTGGATGAACATAATGATCTCTGGATGAGCTACTGAATGGATAGATTTTTGGATGAAAATGCTGATCTCTGCATGAATGGATATATCTCATAATGAACATGCTGATCTGTAGATGAATGGATTCATATCAGAATGAATGGAGCTGTAGGACAAAACTGAGATGCGCTTGCTACGTATACCTTTATGTAACTCCTGGTATATGGTTTTATCTAACATTTGTAATAATTATTCATGGTTGTAAATTGTACTGATTATTTTTGCCTATGTGACAGGGTCCGTTAAGAGCGTAAAATTACATAGGAGCTATAAATAGATGCTTACGCATGTGTTGACAATTATTGCTAATAATGTTAATGATAAGACTTAATGACGACTTTGGGTTAATTTCTCATTGGTTGATGGGGTTTGAAAGGTTCTAGAAGAATATTGTAACTTCTCATTGGTTGGGCTAGATCACATTACTAGGAAAATTCGAGATAAATTGAGTAGTAAGATCCGTCACGTGGGTTGTGTTGTGAAATATAGTCGCAATATCAGGTGTATATAAAGGGATAACTGAGTAATCAGATTCATTCCAATTTTGGAGTTATCCTCATTTCTTGTTTTCCTGTTGTAAACCTGCAGACGTGTTTTATGTTGTACTTAGATATTATTCGACAGGAGAATATTTGTTCGAACTGTTCAGTGGAAATAGAAAGTGCTTATGTTTTTGGACTATTGTGAATAATTCAAAGGAGGTATGGAGAAAGCCATCTTGACAACGTCACGATTCTTGGTGGACCAGTACATTTCCTGTTTTGAAATTTATACGGAACTTTTCGTTCGTTTGGACTTTCATAGAACTTTGTCAAGATCATTTTGGATTCACTTCGGAATACTGTAAGTTTTCTGACATTTTCATTTATAACTATGATAATTAAATTATTTGTGAAGTTTTACAAAACCTGTTGGTTTTGCTCATTTCTGTTACTTAGTTTATGATGATATAGTCGTAACACACTAGTTGCAATCATTCGAGACAAAATAGTGAACTGAAAATAGTGGAATGACCCATGTTGATGGAGAAACAGAAGCCCATTCATTATCATCAAAAGTTTTGTTAAAGATTGTTTACAGTTTTTCATTTCAGCATGGGCTTGACCTGCACACAATGATTGTCTTGTATGACTTCAATGATTAATCCACAGAAAATACAGTGCTTAAATAATGCCTTCCAAAGATGTACCAGGTTTAATACCACTAATTAAACAGATTAAATTTATTTTTCATTAACAGAACTTGTTTTTACATATATTGGCCGACAGGAATGCCACATTAACTCTTGTAGATATATTATTACTTCTCTTACCACCTATCAACTGTGGCTCAATAATGTCAGCTATAGCCAAACGTCATCTTGCATGTCACTCTCATCGCTTGTTTTAATAAATCACATAATAACCTCCACCTTAATAGCTACATTTGGGGTTCCAAACTGCACCCAAAAGACGGAAGTCAATGTTTACAAATATACACCTCTGTGTCATTTAGCCCTGGAGCCACTGACACTTAATGTACTCCTAATATACACTGATATAATTAATCTCTAAGCCTGGAGCCCCTGACACTTAATAGACTCCTAAAATGCATTGATATAATGCATCTATATCCTTGGAGCCCCTGACACTTAATGACCTCCTGAAATACACTGATATAATTCATCTCTAGCCCTGGAGTCCCTGACAATTAATGATCTCCTGGAATAAACTGACATAATTAATCTCTGAAAGGTGTTATATCTTGCCATTCTTAACACAGACTGAACAAAAAGTGGGTTTCATCTTCATTGCACGTGAGTACCACATTGAAAGGGTGTCAGAAAGTAGAGATAGGTCTATACCAAAAATAAAATACTCTTTGTATTTACCATCTAATGGCAATGAAGTCCCACATCTACTCACAAAAAAATCAGTTATATGGCGTAGATTCTGATAACTAAATATTTTCAAACACTTTACGTGTATTTTGTATGTTTTTTCTATAAAATCTGTCGAAATGAGAAAAAATTACTCAAGATTGTGGTAAGCAATTTTATTGCATGAAGAAATTCACTTACCTGGCTTGAGGAAAGACAACTGAATTAGATCACTTTTGCGTAGGTCCAGGAAAGAGGCATTGTTCAGACTGTTGGGGTAATTGTTCCCATAGTGACCAAAAACAGGACCTGGCCCAAAAGGGACATCATTTCCCTCAGGGTACAGTTGAGGTGTGAGGAGAAGTGCATTATTACGGTCAGTCCCTGCCTTCCCCTGGCCAGCATTATTTGGGGGATTTTTATCTGACCCTGTCCATCTGTAATAAATGTACAGGATCGTTTGAATAAATCTCTTCCTTGCTTCAGATTAAACGCATGCATGTTTTAAAACAAAACGCAAATCCTGGAAATATACAAGCATTTCCAGCTTAATGGCAGTAGTTGCAAAGGGAAAAATATAAAGTATTTTCAATCTGGTAGCAGCAGCTGCTTACTAGAAGTGAACATGGTATTTTCAGCTTGGAAGTGAAGATTGTATTTTCAGTATTGAAGTGAACATGGTGTTTTCAATATGGTAGTAACCATTGTATTTTCAGGATGGGAGTGAAAACGGTGGTTTCAGTATGGTAGTGAATTGGATATTTTCAATATGAAAGTGAACATGGTATTTCCAGTATGAAAGTGAACATGGTATTTTCAGTCTGGAAGTGAACATGGTATGTTCAATATGAAATTGAACATGGTGTTTTCAGTATGGTAGTGAACATGGTATTTTCATTATAATGTCAACCATGCTTACAGAAAAAGTTTATAGTATTTTCGATTTGTTAGCAGCAATTACTTACTGGAAGTGTACATAGTCTCCTGTCATGATGTTCAGAGTGTTTGGGACAAAGTCGTACTCCACTGCCGGATAAACCTGCACAATGTTGCCACGTTTCCCACGAACATTCAGATTGTGGACCACCACTCCTTTTAAACTGTCTGGCCGTTGCTTGATGGAGAAAACATGGGTCCTGCAACACCAGCATAGGTGCAGAGAAATCAGTTAAATGTATCTAACAGTAAAATGGATATATACAACAATACTCATGATCACTTGTGCTCAAATGACAAATGATATATTGACACAAATGAGAACTGATCTATCGACACTAATGACAAATTATTAAATGACGCTAATGAGAAATAATATATTGACAGTAATGAAAACTGCTATAATATCTGTTAATCAAATTTTCTTTTCACCCACTTGTCAGAAACTTCACTTGTTCAATGTTCCTTTTCACTTGTCCAAAAATTGTTCAATCCAGAATTTATCGGTTGCAATGTCATATACATTTGTTCAATTAACCTGCGCTAATTTGGGACATTGTTTAGAATAGCAACAAAATATCTTTCCAAGTCAATAAATTCAAACCAGGGAAAAGAATCAACCCAATGCGGCTGAAAATTTCTGTCTCTTAAAATTATGTTATATTTGCTTTATTTTTGCTGCTACAGATTCTGTCTTATGTCTCCTGGGAGAAATAGTTACCTCCAACACAGTAGCAATCTTGCGTTTTATTCCTCCATATTCACATGAATTTTCCTTTTCCGAATCTTTTTACCGTCCTTAGGAAAATAATTTAGCAAGCTCATTTTATCGACGAAGTCAATATCAGCTTACTTGATAGTTACTTCTAAATTATTGCATACATTTTGTCGTTTAAATACTAACAGAGACATCCCATTAATTAGCTTAATTTTTTAGCTTCAAATAGAAAATCGCACATGGAAGTTAATCCTCAGTGTAATTAATTAAAAATTAAGAATCACCACTGTCATTTGATCAGTTCATAAAGGAAACCAAACTTCATGTCGGTAAAGTTCCTTTCTCTAATTTAATTACACTTACTTGCTGGATTAAAATCAGAATAAACAATTCGTGAGGATCTGGTTTGAGCAAACACAATACAACAATGCCACTTGCAACAATGCTAATTATTCAAACTGATGTTTGTTTGGCGTGGTTTGATTTGTCGATAATTTTTTTGCTTATCCCAAAATGCAGTCAAGCGGTAATATAATGTGCACACATGAAACATTTATCAATGACCACCAGTACAGAATATAGATCTATACATGGAAAGGGGTTCAATCAAGCGGTCAGTATGTCCCGTTGGCATGAATGGCCAGATAAAAGTAGATAAAGTGATTAAAGTATGAAAATACGAACTTGCTTTTAAAATAGTAAAAAAAGCACCTGTCCTGGACTAGCAACTTGGAAAATGTTACTTGCTTGACTTCAAAAACGAATAGCTCGGGGCGTCTGTCTATGTGGTAAGACGAGCCCTTAATATATTATGATCATACTAAAAAAATATATTGAACAAGAGTACTGCAAATGACACATGATTCGCTCATCTTGTGGCTTTTCCAAGCTAATGACCATGACCTTTACATCTAGCATCTCAACTACTATACGATAAGATGTTTGCCTGGGTAAGTTGTATCAGAATATCTATAGGGGTTAAGAAGTGGCAGCCCGGATAAGAAAACATTTTAAATTATCCCTCTTGGTGACCCTGACCTTGACTTCAGCGGGTATGGTTGTAAATAAGAGACACAGCCAAGTCAAGATATACAAAAGGCAAGGGTTTAATTCAAATATCCTCATTGATTTACAGGTTATCGATAATTTGGTTGGTTAGGCCAAAATGCAGTCAAGCGGTAACATAATTTGCGCACATAGAACATTTATCAATGACCACCAGTAGGTGTGATACAGATATTATTTATATCTGATGACTACAAAACCAGAGAAACAGGATGCGTCACTAAAATGTTAACTGACCTGGGTCTACCAACACTCCAAGAGAGGTGTGGTAGGATTCGTTTAACATATCTCTATAAAGTAGTCGAAGGATTAGTGCCGGCTCTCTGGCCAAATATATTTTTAAAACCACTAAGACAGAAACGCCACATTAAAGACGGATCTTTTCCAAATTTTGAATGTATGAACATTGTAGAAAAACTAGGATCAAATAATAGTAGATGTTTTGTAGTTGAGCAAAGTAGAACAGAACAATGTAGAAATTCTTTCTTCGTAAGAACAATTGTGGACTGGAATCATCTGAGTGACAGTGTTGTGTGAACGCAATCAGTGGAGAGCTTCATGACAGCTCTTGAACAATACTACTAACTTTCTAGCTGGCTCTCTCTTCCGGTGCAAATTTATACATTACTGGCCCTGCACTGTACACATTCAGATTCGGACATGGATGGAGGTCACTGATGTATATTTTCTCTTTTTGGGACCATGATCTTGAGGCAAACTTCATGCCCATGGCATGCGACACACTGTCAATTCATCATTGTAGTCATGCTATATACTTGTGAGAGGGTTTGTTAAAGTATTTTCCGTGGTTCAAAAGCTGTACACCGGACAATAAAGCAAGTTACAGAATTAAATCTTTCCCCGCCATGAACTTGAACGATGGAGGGTTGGTGGTGGTGATAGCCTGCTATGTACACAATACACAATCTACTCATGATGTATACTTGGGCACAATGTCATTAAAATATCTTCAGTGGTTCACAATTTATACTCTAAATATGGATACCAGTCATATAATTACATTTCTCTTTGATGGTACCCTTTATCAGTAAATACATATACACACCTGGTGCTGCACTCTATTGTATATATTAACACAAATTACCATTGTTAAATAAAACAAAGAGAAACTGAAAATAAATACCAAGCTATACATGTCCAAAAAACTAATTGAAAATAAATAGGTTAAACAGTGCTAACTTCCTTAAGAGATGGACCTAAGGAGTAAACGTAGGACAATGTGGGCTCCATAGAGAAAATGAATTTGTCTAGGTACATGTACGGTAGTAAACTTAAGACTGCAGATGTGAATTGTTGTCAAGATGAATGCACACAACCTTTAGGTACTGATACTCAAATATCACCACTCAAATGGAACATACATCAAACTAGCCATTAAGGAAAATGATAGCCCCTCAATGTTCCTCTCATTAGAACAATAAAACTCTTCGTGTTTTAAATATTATATTTCAACTTAGCCATGAATAATGAAATTAATAAATAAAGAAAATATGTATTGGATAACAGTTACGTAATACTGAACAGATACAGGTATGGTAACCATATTTGTTCCTCTGCAATATGGTACTTTTTAACAGATTTGACGTAAACGTGACTGAGTACCAGTCGTATTTGCAGTCGAGTCAAAGAGCAAAACGCTACACAATAATGTGAAATAAAATGGGTTTATTTACATAAGCAATGCAAGAACAAAACTATCTAGGATTGAAAGCAATATAACCCAGTTTAAGCGTGCCTTAAGATTATATAAGATGGAAGAAACTAGATATAGGGCTGCCGCATATACGGAAAAGACGAGAGAAGTAAAGATGTTAACTCGTTTTGGAAAGATGTTTGCTACGTGTTGAGAAAACGGTCTCCTCTGGACAACGTGACAGGTCAGCAAGATATTGCTGTAATCTGGCAAAGTCATCATTGTAAAATACTTAATTGAGTTAAAGGTGAAACCCACAATAGTAGTGTATTGGCTGACTTAAATAAACATACTGCATATGGAGGTATTGAGTTTGTACATCTGTATGAGACAAATAATGATAATACCAAGTTAAAAGCCAGTCGTTCAATGGGTCATGATTCTCTTCAAGTGGAGCACCTTAAATATAATATTGAAAGGTTGCGTGTGCTACTTATATTTTGTTTCAATAGCATGTTGATGCATCGCTTTATTCCTTTTGACCTAAATTGAGTAACTCTAATGCCAATAATCAAATCGAAGACCGAGTATATATTTGACAAAAACAATTATCGACCTATTGCCATGGCCACTGATATCCAAATGCTTTTCTACCCATTTTACTTCGAGGATTTGAAATAGAGCTATATTACAATCAGTATGGGGTTAGGTGACATCTCTCCACTGATGTGTGTTGGTTTGTCTTCACGAAAGTCATTAATTATTATGCCGATAATGATAGTCCAGTTTATGTATGTTTCTTTGATGCTAAGAAGGTTATTGACCGAATAAATTACTGGACCCTATTCAGAAAGCTAATTGATAAAAACATTCCATTAAATGTTGTTGGTTTGTTTTTTAATTGGTATGGCAAACAACAATTATGTGTAAAGTGGAATTAGATAACTACTATATCTTTCTTTGTGAGAAATGATGTGTATCAAGGAGGTGTACTATCCTATTTCTGTTTAATATATATATATATATATATATAATATATATATATATATATATATATATATATATATATATATATATGACTTTAATCGTTATTTGAATGGGTCTTCTAGTGGCTGTAACATTGGCGGTTTGTTTATGAATTAGTTCAGTTTTGCTGATGATATGCCCATATAATAGTGTATTACGAAAGCAATTAAGAATATGCGAGCGGTTAGCATTAGTAAATGATACCAAGTACAACACAAAAAAGACTGTATGTACAGCAAAATCTGAAAAAGGTATCCGTACCTGAAGTTTGACTTGTGGAGACAAGCTGTTGTTTCTCAATGGACAATGTTTACCTAGGGCACGTCATTTGTTCTAATTTGTTGGATGATAGTGACATGCATAGACCGTATCATTCTCTCTGTATACCAGTAAATATGTATTTAAGGTATTTTAAAATGTTCTACAGATCTAACAAGTTTGCTTTTTAAATCATGTTGTATGAATTTCTATTGTGCTTCTCTATGGACACATTTTTTCACGCTCTACAATGACTCGGTGAAATGTTACAACAATGCTTTTATATTTTAAATGGGTTATGATAGGCGCCATAGTGCGTTGGGAATGTTTGTAAACAAGAATGTCAATAGCCTTTGCGTTTTGCTAAGAAAGAGAGTGTACTTGCTTAGAAGTAGAATAGCCTGTCGTAATAGTAAAATTTTGAAACAAGTGTTTCACTTTGCTTGATGTCGTATTTTATAATTGACCTTTTGGAGCAAATTGTTGTAATAATATTAGTTTTGTTACTTATGTGGCATATCTTATGTGAAACAAACTTAAGCCAGTAAGAAATTCATTATTATTATTATTATTATTATTATTATTATTATTAAGACTAGTAAAGAATTTAGTTACAATGCCAAAGATTTAGTATTTCACAAAGATTGGATGTGACGTGTAGGCAGCTTTAGTACTTTGATCCTTTTGACAAACTGAACTAGAACTGTTTTGTTCTGTAAAACTCTTACCTCCTTCTTAAAATATGACAATGGGTAAAATAATAATGAACTAAAAGTAATAATACCTTGCACTGGCTATGATGAGAAGGATGATGATGATGATTTGGATGATGTTAATGACATTTAAAATTCAACCTAAGTTTGCTTTCCATCATTTGCACGCTTTTTGAAAAAGTCCTCGTAAAGAACATTAGAAGTTTCCCTCATACTAAGCATTGTTTTCTTAATGTACTGAAGGTAAGTGACAATAACTTGCACATGTTATAATGATGATTTTGATGATGTTACTCACAGTAGGGATGATGAGTTTGATGATATTAATGATAGTAGGGATGATGATTTATACCCAACAAGGTTAAAATGATAGTTTTCATACAGTAGCAAATTCAGCGCTGCAAACCTGTCCTGAAATGTGCGGCCATATTGCAAAGTATCCACAGCAAGCTGAAGCTCAAAGTTGGCAGCAGCAAAGAGCTTGACACTTGGATTTCCTTTGAAGACAAAACCTCTCTTTTTGGCATGCTCTGCACTTGGGAAGCCATACTTGTCTGACAAATCGAGCTTAGTGGGATTTCCATTGTATTCTGTAGTGGTATTCCAGCTATCATAATCCCCAGTGGATATGTTGTACCTGTAAAATGAGGTTAGTATTCTTCACCTAGCAATATTGCAAAACTAAATATTATAACAGCCATAAATAAAACATATTACATATTTGTTCAAGTGACCCATATTTTCGTCTTCAGAAACATGCAGGTAGGTCGTACTGTATACACCAAGTAACTATACGAATAAATTTGCAGGTAAATCTATAGGTCTTCAGAAACATGCAGGCAAACCTGGTGTATGCACCCAATATTTGTATCAGGAAATTTCCATGCACATCTACAAGTATTCTGAAACACACGGGCATACCTAATGTATAAACCGAATATTTGCATTAGTAAATTTTCGTTTGGAATTAAAGAGATCTTTCTGTTTTATGTTCGATGCATTTTATTTTGTTATCAATCACTAGACCATATCTGGAAATGCAGGTTAAAAGTCAGACAGACTAGAATTTACAAAGGGCTGAAACTTTACCTGATTCTAAAGACACATTTGTTTTCATCAATATTAGGTAGGGTCCAGTTGTACAGATTGGGGCTACCGTCCAGTCCATTACCGAGGTGATTATCTCGAGAAAACTCTGTCTCCCGGCAGTCAGGCTGTGGTAATCCATGTGCTGGAAACTCTTTCCACAATCCCCTAATACCATTAACCACTGTTGTCTGAAAGGAGGAAAATATAGTGTCCTCTTGCTGACATACACAAACCTAGATACATTTGCTTGTTTTAAGTTGGTAGGAAG